>CM056604.1:15900547-16048047 GCA_029721355.1 Tegillarca granosa
TAAAGTGAAAATTATATAAAAAGTTGTACACGGGAAACTCTTTCGGAATTTCCCTTGATATATGAAAAATATGTTGTGAATAATATCTAACAAACCTGTCAGTTTTTATTAAGAATTTTTGACCCCATGTTATAACCTTTTAACTAAGTTATAATATAGTGTACATACTAAGTTTTTCAAGGAAAAACTCAATTCTGTGATGTTGGAAGAAACCAGAATATACGGGGAAACAATCCCCCTTTCACAGGGTAACTGAAAAACTTTCCAACACTTATCAAGCAATTATTAACATCAAACATTAATACTTATTTAAAAATTCTATTTCATTTTTAGCTCACCTAAGCTGAAAGCTCACATGAGCTATTGCTATCCATCTTCGTCCGTCGTGCGTCGTGCGTCGTGCGTCGTGCGTCGTCCGTCGTGCGTCGTGCGTAAACTTTTTACATTTTAATATTCTTCTCCAAAACCACTGGTCCAAATTTAATGAAACTTGGTAACCATCATGCCTGGGTGAAGCCCTTTCAGATTTGCACAAATGAAGGAGTTATGTCCCCTTGGGGCCCCATGAGGGGGGAAATAGTGAAAAACTTTAAAAATCTTCTCCTCTGAATCTACAAGAGATATACCTTAGTTATTTTATTTATAACATCCTTAGGTCATCTATTTTCAGATTTGCACAAATGGTAGCCATGGGGCTCAAAATAGGGAAATTGTAAGGCACTGAGTGGGGAAATTGCTAAAAATGATATAAATGTCACTATATCTTGAAAACTATTAACTTTTTGTATAGGCATGTATATCAGAATATTGTAGGTATTGCAACAACGATCATTTTGATATATGGATCAAGGTCATATGTTAAAAGGTCAAGGTCACAGCTACAGAAGAAGACTTGAATTACTAATTATCTTGAAAACAATTAACTTTTTGTATAGGCATGTATAAAAGAATACTGTGGGTCTTGCAGCAACGATCATTTTGATATATAGCACAAGGTCATATGTTGAAAGGTCAAGGTCACAGCTGCAAAAGAAGACTTTAATTACTTATTATCTTGAAAACAATTAACTTTTTGTATAGGCATGTATATAAGAATATTGTGGGTCTTGCAGCAACAATCATTTTGATATATGGTACAAGGTCATATGTTGAAAGGTCAAGGTCACAGCTACAGAAGAAGACTTAAATTGCTAATATATATTGAAAAATATCAACTTTTTGTATAGGCATGTATATTAGAATATTGTAAGTATTGACATGACGATCATTTTGATATATGGTTCAAGGTCATATGTTGAAAGGTCACAGCTGCAGAAGAAGACTTTAATTGCTAATTTTCTTGAAAAGTATCAACTTTTTGTATAGGCATGTATATTAGAATATTGTAGGTATTGACATGAGAATCATTTTGGTATATGGTACAAGGTCATATGTTGAAACTTCAAGGACAAAGCTGCAGAAGAAGACTTAAATTACTAATATATCTTGAAAACTATTAACTTTTTGTATAGGCATGTATATTAGAATATTGTAGGTAATGACATGACGATCATTTTTATATATAGTTCAAGGTCATATGTTGAAAGGTCAAGGTCACAGCTGCAAAAGAAGACTTAAATTGCTAATTATCTTGAAAACTTTTAACTTTTTGTATAGGCTTGTATATTGGAATATTGTAGGTATTGCAGGAGAATCATTTTGATACAATGGTCAAGGTCATATGTTGAAAGGTCAGGGTCATAGCTGCAGAAGAAGACTTAAATTACAAATTACCTTGAAAAACTATTAACTTTTTGTATAGGCATGTATATTAAAATATTGTAGGTATTGACATGACGATCATTTTGATATATGGTTCAAGGTCATATGTTGAAAGGTGAAGGTCACAGCTGCAAAAGAAGACTTAAATTACTAATTATCTTGAAACTATTAACTTTTTGTATAGGCATGTATATTAGAATATTGTAGGTATTGACATGACGATCATTTTGTTATATGGTTCAAGGTCATATGTTGAAAAGTGAAGGTCACAGCTGCAAAAGAAGACTTAAATTACTAGTTATCTTGAAAACTATTAACTTTTTGTATAGGCATGTATATTAGAATATTGTCGGTATTGACATGACGATCATTTTGATATATGGTTCAAGGTCATATGTTGAAAGGTCAAGGTCACAGCTGCAAAAGAAGACTTAAATTGCTAATTATCTTGAAAACTTTTAACTTTTTGTATAGGCTTGTATATTGGAATATTTCAGATATTGACATGAGAATCATTTTGATACATTGGTCAATGTCATATATTGAAAATTCAAGGTCATAGCTGCAGAAGAAGACTTAAATTACTAATTATCTTGAAAACTATTAACTTTTTGTATAGGCATGTATATTAGAATATTGTAGGTATTGACATGACGATCATTTTGATATATAGTTCAAGGTCATATGTTGAAAGGTCAAGGTCACAGCTGCAAAAGAAGACTTAAATTGCTAATAATCTTGAAAACTTTTAACTTTTTGTATAGGCTTGTATATTGGAATATTTCAGATATTGACATGAGAATCATTTTGATACAATGGTCAAGGTCTTATGTTGAAAGGTCAAGGGCATAGCTGCAAAAGAAGACTTAAATTACTAATTATCTTGAAAACTATTAACTTTTTGTATAGGCATGTATATTAGAATATTGTAGGTATTGACATGACGATCATTTTGATATATGGTTCAAGGTCATATGTTGAAAGGTGAAGGTCACAGCTGCAAAAGAAGACTTTAATTACTAATTATCTTGAAAACTATTAACTTTTTGTATAGGCATGTATATTAGAATATTGTAGGTATTGACTGGACGATCATTTTGATATATGGTTCAAGGTCATATGTTGAAAAGTGAAGGTCACAGCTGCAAAAACAGACTTAAATTACTAATTATCTTGAAAACTATTAACTTTTTGTATAGGCATGTATATTAGAATATTGTAGGTATTGACATGACGATCGTTTTGATATATGGTTCAAGGTCATATGTTGAAAGGTGAAGGTCACAGCTGCAAAAGAAGACTTTAATTACTAATTATCTTGAAAACTATTAACTTTTTGTATAGGCATGTATATTAGAATATTGTAGGTATTGACATGACGATCATTTTGATATATGGTTCAAGGTCATATGTTGAAAGGTCAAGGTCACAGCTGCAAAAGAAGACTTAAATTGCTAATTATCTTGAAAACTTTTAACTTTTTGTATAGGCTTGTATATTGGAATATTTCAGATATTGACATGAGAATCATTTTGATACAATGGTCAAGGTCATATGTTGAAAGGTCAAGGTCATAGCTGCAGAAGAAGACTTAAATTGCTAATTATCTTGAAAAACTATTAACTTTTTGTATAGGCATGTATATTAGAATATTGTAGGTATTGACATGACGATCATTTTGATATATAGTTCAAGGTCATATGTTGAAAGGTCAAGGTAACAGCTGCAAAAGAAGACTTAAATTGCTAATTATCTTGAAAACTATCAACTTTTTGTATAGGCTTGTATATTGGAATATTTCAGATATTGACATGAGAATCATTTTGATACATTGGTCAAGGTCATATGTTGAAAGTTCAAGGTCATAGCTGCAGAAGAAGACTTAAATTGCTAATTATCTTGAAAACTATCAACTTTTTGTATAGGCTTGTATATTGGAATATTTCAGATTTGAGATGAGAATCATTTTGATACATTGGTCAAGGTCATATATTGAAAATTCAAGGTCATAGCTGCAGAAGAAGACTTAAATTACTAATTATCTTGAAAACTATTAACTTTTTGTATAGGCATGTATATTAGAATATTGTAGGTATTGACATGACGATCATTTTGATATATAGTTCAAGGTCAGATGTTGAAAGGTCAAGGTCACAGCTGCAAAAGAAGACTTAAATTGCTAATTATCTTGAAAACTATCTACTTTTTGTATAGGCTTGTATATTGGAATATTTCAGATATTGACATGAGAATCATTTTGATACATTGGTCAAGGTCATATGTTGAAAGTTCAAGGTCATAGCTGCAGAAGAAGACTTAAATTGCTAATTATCTTGAAAACTATTAACTTTTTGTATAGGCATGTATATTAGAATATTGTAGGTATTAATATGACGATCATTTTTATATATGGTTCAAGGTTATATGTTCAAAGGTCAAGGTCATATCAACATAGGAATACTAAAATTATTAATTATCTTGAAAGCTAATAATTTCATGCATAGGCATGTATATTAGAATATTGTAGGTATTGACATGACAATCATATATGGTTTGAGGTCATATATGTTTAAAGGTCAAGTACATAGCTGCATAAGTATACTGAAATTGATTAATGATTTGGAAATTATTCATAGCACTACAGTTACTTCATGCATATTATATAAGCTACTTATAAATGAAATGTGAGTGGATATATTTCTGATTAAGTTTTGTGGGATTTCTTAACTTGAGAAAACTTGTAAAGTTTCTGTACTCAATATTATGTCTATTGCACTTTGCATACAATATTGGACATATCTTCAGGTGAGTGTTAAGGCCCATGGGCCTCTTGTTTCTGAAAATATAAAATTATTTTACATAATGACTAAGTCGTTGATTTTATAATATGATTCATGTGAAATTTTTGTAATAAAAATGAATGATGAATCGTCTATCTGTTATATTGCTTTTTCTTTATCCTTTTTTCTCCCTCACATTCAATCTTTAAAAAGACACCAGAATGCACCATACTAATATTGAAGTTTTTTTTAATAATTAAATATTATATCAAAATTGTGTTAACAAAGGCAATATTAATCAAAACAAAAAAATTCTATAAGCTTTTTACATCAACAATAATAAATTAAACCATCACATTCTCACAAAGACAAGCATTCAGATAATTTGGTAATACATGTACTGCATAGCAGTTATGTCCCCTTGACTGATAGCAATTTAAATAGACCAGGATACTAATATCTAAAATATATTTTATATTTTGGTTGATTATGTTCCAATTAACAGTAAAGATCTTCAAAAACCAAAATACAAAACATTCAATTTATTCAAGTTTCTGTTAATATCAGATCCCTAGTAATTTGTATTTCAGTATTTCTTGGGGCCTTGGTGAAGCAGGATTACATAGCATTTCTCCACTCTATAATCAACTAACAGCAACAAGTACATCTACCAACTGACACTGAATAGACATTAAGCAAACTTAACATATCATACTGATGAAGAAGGAAGTTTTGTAATGTCAAGTTTCTGAACACTTTCTTTGGTTTCATCATCATTATCAGAGGTAAATAATTTTTCAATATTATTGCATTTTTCTATATAACTGTCACTTCGCAACACAAGTTTTTTATTATCACATATCATGGAAGCATTTATAACATTCTGATTTTCATTTAAGTTCTTGACCTCTGAATAAATATCATATGCATTGTCAACTTCCTTGTCCTTTTCACTGACCTTAGCATGACAAACCTGAGTATTGTCAGTGTCAACAGTTTTATCACAACCCTGAACTTCTCTGCTAATTGAATTCTGTTCCTCTGTAAATTGATCCGTAACAACTTATCTTCATTTGCTGACATTCACTGACCTTGACCTTAATGTCAATTAGTTCTTCCTGTCCGTCTTTTTGTAAATCAACATAATCAGTGTGATCTTTTTGTTCATTTTCATTTTCATCACAAATTTGCTGTAAGAGGTCAGAAATTATATCTTGACAGAGGACTTCAGTCCCAGCCAATTTCTCAGTTTTATTTTCACTTTGCAACACTTCCCCCTTTCCCTCTTCTATTTCCTTAAAGTCCTCAGCTGGAACCACCTGATCAATTATATCGGTCAAAATATCTTTAACTGTGTGGCACGCTTCAGCTAGACCATAATTAGTTTTATACTCCACTCCCTCTACATTTCCACCAAGAAGAGAAAGACTGACATTTTCTGCAAACTCTTCCATATCATTACATGTAGTTGCATCAAATAATGGTGTAAGTGGATCTTCAAAATTTGGATTATAAAATAAAAACAATAATCCCTGTATGCAATCCTCCAAGTGCATACTATTATTCCATACACTAAGTTCAAAAATACTTAAGCAGACATTAGAACTTTTGAAACTGTATTCCTCTTCTGCTGGGTCTGAAACCTCTTCTCTGGGCCACAATTCTTCAGTAACTGTATCAATATTAGGATGATATATTGGAGTTATACAGTTTACAGCTGGTGCATTATTTGGATAATCATTAACATTTATGTCAATCTGAAAAAAAAATCAGCAAATAATACATACTGACAGTAAGTAGATGAAATAGCTGTTTTGTTTTACACCCTTCCGTGTATATAAAGTATAAAATACAAGTAGAAAAGGCACCTCATTAGCTTATAAAACCAGAAACAAGTAGAAAAGGCAACTCATTAGCTTATAAAACCAGAAAACAAGTAGAAAAGCAACTCATTAGCTTATAAAACCAGAAAACAAGTAGAAAAGGCAACTCATTAGCTTATAAAACCAGAAAACAAGTAGAAAAGGCAACTCATTAGCTTATAAAACCAGAAAACAAGTAGAAAAGGCAACTCATTAGCTTATAAAACCAGAAAACAAGAAGAAAAGGTAACTCATTAGCTTATAAAACCAGAAAACAAGAAGAAAAGGCAACTCATTAGCTTATAAAACCAGAAAACAATGCACTGTTACAATGTCATCCAATATGCAACTTTTTTCCTTTATTTCTTTTTACATTATTTTAATCACTGGCCAAGACATGATAAAAGGTTGTGATTGTTTTTTCACCAAGCACTCATCATTTGTAACTGAATGTCATGAGTTCTAATGACATTAAAAATTGGATGTGCTGTAAAATTCTTAACCCTATTCAATCAATCTGTAACAGAAAAGGGTAAAATATAGGATTAAACCAAGAATGGAACCCAGGACCTTTGGCGTTATAGATGAGTGCTCTACATACAAAGCTAATAAAATTTGACCAATTTACAAATATATTACACTGAAATCATTGAGAACTATTTCAGCAAAAACATAAAAAGTGGCAGTTAGTATTATGTTAAGAATTCTTTGCAAAATTAATAGAAATTATATATCTTAGCTTATTTGGAAAAATGCAATTTGCAATGACAAATTTAGTCATTAACTGATATAATTAAATGATGGTAACATTTTATTGTCTTGGTTAAAAAGGAGATCATCTACTGGCAAATATAGCTCTTGCATAAGCTATAGCAAAAAACTCCTAGTCTAACAATGATTGACATTACATCGTACTTAAATACAACTCAATAAAACAGGTGACTGTGAGGAGTCTTTCCTTGTTAACCTACTGCTAGTGTGTGTGTGTGTGTGTGTGTGTGTGTGTGTGTGTGTGTGTGTGTGTGTGAATATTTCGTGTGAATCAAATGCACAAATTATTACCTTAAATTTAAATTTGCCATTCCTGTAGTAACCATCTGCTGGTGCCACTTCCACTATCAGGTATCCCATGTTATCTTCATCCCATTCAAGGACCTTGGCTTGTCCTCCGGACATACTGTCGATATTACGAAGTAAATTGTAAACGTCTTTTGCTAAACTTAAATGACCAGTTGCCATGGTGGTAGTTGTATACTTTGCTCTTTCCAATTACTGTTATAATTAGAAAACACTTGTAAATATTTGTTAACACTATGTTGTGCCTAAAGAAAGATAAATGTCACCAGCCGGTTCTTATCCGGCGTATTTAGACTGTAACTACATATTTTGTGAATTTGTTTTTACACTTTGGAGTGTGAAAAATTATGCCGTAGTTTTGCTCAACAGAAGATTTTATACTTCCATCATTGCATGACGACCGTGTGGTGCAATCGTGGCAAGAATTGTCATAATTCCAAAAAAAGCATTTATTAAGCCAATCAAAAAAGACTTCCGTTACTATACTAAGCATAGGGAAATCCCTTTTATTTGTTGTTACATTCGGTTAATCTCGGATATTTTCCTTCCTTGCAAACTTAAGACCCAAGGTGTACCCATCAAGACACTAAAACCGAACAGTTTAGACGTTTGCTCATACTCTTTGTATTTCAAGTTAAAATTGGGTAAGCGAAGGGCGATCACTTCTAAAAAAAACACAAGGAATGATGAAATAATAGGAAATCAAATAAATACGTGTTATAAAAATATTAATCAACCTATAGTCGATTGAAACATTTGGTGATTTTGCAAGTCGACAGCGTTAATTAAAACAATAAAAGAAGATTAAGAGAATGGACAATAAACGTTTATATTTAAAGTCTTTTTAGGTGCTCATGTTAGATATACCGCCTCCATAGCTCAGTGGATAGAGCACTGGTCTTGTAAACCAGGGGTCGGGAGTTCGATCCTCCCTGGGGGCTTGATGGTTTTTTTTTTTTTTCAACAAATTTTAATGCAGCAGTGTTCATGAAATGTTGTCACACCCCTCCAGTAAAGGCATGTGGATAACTACTGTAAAGAGAAGCATCATCCATTAAAATGTACAGAACCCTACTGCTATGAAGCATCAAACAATACAGAATTGTCATTATGCCACGTGAACGATGCAAAAAAAAAAATGCACGTTAATAACGGGGAAATGTCTTTCTTCATAACACTTTAAAGTGCCTCAACATATACACAATGGCATTTCAAATAGAAATGTACTAACCCTGCACTTTGGTGTTTGTGGACGCGTCGTGTGCATTCAATTTTTTTTCATCCTTAACATATAATTTGGATTTTATCAATTTTCACTGAAGTCGAAAGTAGCAGTCGTCAGTTAAAGCTGCATTAAGTTTTCCAAAGAAAAAATTAAAACGGTACTAATCTAATTAATGATGTCCCTAATGAACAATGTTACATTTGGTTCAACGATAAAAGCTCGAATAAATACAGAAACAACGATAATTTCCCAGCGAGATGTAGCATGTGATCTAATATTAGAACATGGTTACGTCAAGAAAAAACCGGGTCATTTAAAACGATGAAATACAAAAAAAATTAAACACAGAAATTCGTTGAATTTGTCATTTGTGAGTTAGTAAAGGATACATAACACCATTTCAAATACATCTGGATACTAATGACGGACAATTAATGTAATTTGTCATGTTTTACTTGCGATTAATAGGTTTTTCCGTACATCCGTGCGCATGCTCACGGCTCATTATTTAATCATCGGTAAACATTGACCAACCGGTTAGAGGATTCCGTTTATTTACAGCTAAAAGGAATGAAATTTTAGGAAATGAATCTCAAGGATCGTGATTAGAAGTTATCTTTTATTTAAAAAATATATTTTTAGAAAATAAAAAAAAAATAAATAAATAAAATAAAAATAAAAATAAAAAAATAAAAAAATAAAAAATTGAAAAACTTAATGCAGCTTTAAGTACTGCAATTCATCTAGAACAATTTTACCTCATAAAATCAAGTTTTTAACCGAGTTTCAATTGCCATATCTAAAATTATTATTGTACATGTGTAAGCATAAATACAGAAAAATTGATTGATCTCAACACAGTCCTTTAAATTTCAAAACTTCACAATTGCAAAGCCGGATGGTAAGAGACCGGAGAGAGAGAGAGAGCCTCTGAGAGAGAGAGAGAGAGAGAGAGAGAGAGAGAGAGAGAGAGAGAGAGAGAGAGAGTGTGTGTGTGTGTGTGTGTGTGTGTGTGTGTTCAACGGACTTCCATATGTTAGCTTTATTTATTTAGAAAAGTTAAACGTAAAAAAACTGGGGACAGTGTGTAATGCCTTTATTACTAATTCTCCACGGCAGATATGTATCCTGTATACGCTTTCTTATATACATCTATTTAACAAAGATGATGAGTCCAAATTTACCACTTAATCATTCATATGTGTAAATTTAATCAGGAATTAGTAAATTTTTGTCTCTCATTTTATTTCATTTGGAAACACGATGGCCAAGTGATCTAAAGCGCGCGCTAACAGTTCAGTTTGCCTCTCAACGCATAATTTCGAATTCACCTCGGACGGATCACAAATATACAATTACTCAACTCTTTCGAGTTACTTTCTCAAATCTGTGCACCTAAGCTGTATGATAAAATAATCTACGTATTTGGGAAAATTTCATCAAGACTTACGTTAATTTATAGCGGAGTCCGTTTTTTCTGTTTAAACGGTTCATTACCGTCGAATCACTTCTTATTGTATATAACTTCGAAGAATATAATATAGCTTTTTCTACATTAAGCCTGTAGTAGAATAGAAAGGACGAAATGATGATATTTTACATCCCAATTAACATTCTTTCACTTATATTGAAAAGTTATAGCCGAAGCTGTGGATCATTAATTTTTTCTAACCGAAGCTGTGGATCATTAATTTTTTTTCTCTTGTTGTTGTTTTTTCCCCCTTCATAATTTCATATCTTAGTCATATATCACAGTATTCATACATATCTTTATGCTCTTACGATGTCATGAATGTATTTACTTTAAATAATTAGGAGACGGGTTTATATAATGCCGGGATTGTTAACCATTGTTTCCGAATCTTTTTCATCTCTTATGATTATTTCATTTGGTATGTGTATTTGCTGTATACATGTGAAACTTTGATGAAATAAATACTGTTTACACTAATTTGGATATTATCAGAAGTCCATGAAGTAATTCATGGACTTCTTATATATTTATATATATATATATATATATATATATATATATATATATATATATATATATATATATATATATATATATATATATATATATATATATATATATATTCCGTGTAAAACTGAAAAGATTAACAATCTAGAAGAAATAATTTTACATCAACATTCTATGGTTATTTTGTTTGTGATCATCTGAATTGAAGCGGAAATATTTTATTCGAATTTTGAGTGGAACGTGCACCGCGTTTTTGGCTTTAATTGTAACTAGATGTCGCACATATATCTTCTATTAAAACAGGTACTTGTGACCATTCACACTTTTTGATAAGTCTATACATCCTATGATAGACGTATACGAGGTTCGAATAGTTAAACGGAAGTAAAAACTATGTTTTTGTTTCTGAAATTTGATGCATTAGGGTGCGCTTTGCATCAGAAATTATGGACGATGGTAAAATGACAATAACTAAATTAGATTTGGCTATAATATATGAGTTGTTTCCCTTTAAATATTAATATTTCACACTGATAAAGAGGACATGTGTGTACATCACACTTTAGATAAGAAACAAAACGGGGACATCTTTACTGATTCGGATATTTTCTCGGATAAATCTAAAAATGAGCACACGTCCAGTAGTTTTTGTAACTCGATGCGTTCCACCCAATGGAATGGATATGTTGAAATCCGAATGTGAAGTCAGAACATGGCCTAACGACGCTGTGATACCAAGGGACCAGTTGTTGCAGGGTGTAAAGGGTGCCGACGGCCTACTTTGTCACCCATCTGAGAAGATCGACCAAGAAGTCTTGGATGCGGCAGGTACATGTATACTTGTATATAATAAAGGTGTGAAGATCAAGTAGTACATATTAGTGGATAGAAATAGGGTTCAGAAAAGCAAGAAATTTCGTGTTATTTTTATCCTCTGCCTTCAGTTCGAAATTCTACTCGTCCGCCCCTCCCCCGCCTTTCCGTTATTCCACCTTCTTGTTCGGACAGAACTATGAAACAAAATTTTAATCAAAATAAAAGAGCACTAACAATGACTGTTAATGTTAACCCGAGTTTGTTTATTAATTTCACTTAAGTTATGACCCTTTGTAGTTATTTTCTTCCGATATGTACACGTCTCAATTTGTATTGTATTATGATTAGGAACAAGGTGCGCGTTTTTTCTTCAAGAACCGAAGATTGTAAAAAAACATCTTTCGTATTTCAAATGTAGAACTGTAAAACTAATGGCCCAAAAGGACCGTGAAGGGGATAACTTTTACAATACAAAAAAATAAACTATTTATGAGGACTTATTGCGCAAGAATACAATAAAATTCGTATATTTTAAAATTAAGACATATCAATTGCAAGGAACATTTAAAACAATTTTGTGCTTGCACTAATAATAACAGTACGTACTCTTGGTATTGTAAAGGCTTTTATAGAAAATAACAAACTAAAAACTAACGACAGCATGGTTTTTCATATTGCGATATATTTCGAATACACTCTATTCCGGCTTATCAAGCTTACATTTAACTACATGTAACTGATAAACTACATGACAAGATATAGATACAATATAATTACATAGTACAATTATAGATAGATTTCAATTATAATTTAAAAAAAAACAATTAGGGTTATTGGAACAAATTCAGTAAGAAAGTTGTCCCATCTCCTGCTAATTGTTTGTTTAAAGTTGGCTTTTGAAGCACAGTACGTACTACTTTCCAGACAAACGTGTTTCAATGGTTCTTATATCGTTACATAGATTTGTATTTATTCAACGCTGATTTACAAATCTTTTTTTTTTAAACATTGAAACTTACTCTTAAATATTTCGATATTGTTTATTCGTATAACATTTATTAATGCTTACTCGAAATTTCAAAACGTGATAATATTTCGAAAAGAAAAAAAAAAAACAAGTCCCTATTTTCATCGCCAAGTTACCCTAGTATACCTTGATTTTGGTATCAAGTGTCATGGACACACCCGTCTTCAGACGAAAATATTTTAGATAACAAAGGTAACACGACGACGGATGAGTTGGTAACTAACTTGGATACCAGTCAATGTGCTATTTTATCGGCACGTGCCAAGAAGTGTCGGTTTGATCAACGTAAACCAGCTGGGATCGTGTGCTTAAAGTAACTCGCCGGAATACAAAATATAGCAATAGAAAAATCCTCAGTTTATTTGCCATGAAGCTTTGATAGTAATAATAATAATAATAATAATGAAAAATTAGATACAAACTCGCAATTGATAATGATGATGGTCGAAGTATACTAAAAGCTTTGCTCAAAATTTCGTCCGAATCGTAAACAGATCTGTTAGAAGTATAAAGGACATTTACTCAAGCATGACGTATCTTGTTTCTGAAACAAGAAAAATGTTAGCGGATTTTGCTTATGTAACACAACACCAGTGATGTAGAAGCAAACGCGCTAACCTTTCGGTTACAGAAGATATGTCTCAAAACTACTGACTCCAAAAAACTACTCTTAACAATGAATTACTACAGTTGGTGTTGTCTTACGCCTATTTTTCTTTCACCTGTTTTACATTCGTTTTCGACCCTTGGCCACATTTTGGTACCTAATATCGGTAGCGCAAACAAGAACTGGTACTTCACATATAACTGGTGACGCCTCAGTATAAATCAAATAACTTTGCCTGGGAATCATTCATTGTTCATTACAACATATGAGAGTCTACTCGCACCAGTACTAGACTTGAATCACCCAGTGTTTAAAATGTTTATTTCAAAAAAAAAAAAAAAAAAAAAAAATGGCTGCAGCGCAAGGAAAATGAAACTCGATCTGTAGTTTATGATATAATATACCATATCAGATAAATATGTTGACACATTCTATTTGTAATTTTAGGGCCACAGCTAAAGGTCATCGGTACGATGTCAGTTGGATTAGAACACTTAGATTTGGCATTGTGTAAATCAAGGAATATACATGTAGGATATACACCTGACGTTTTGACTGATGCTACTGCTGAAATGACTGTAGGACTTCTTTTGGCCACATCAAGACGAATCAAAGAAGGTAGGCAAATTAAAAATATACATACACATACAGGTTGTGTGTACATCTGATGTTTTGCTTGATGTTGTGACAGAGGCACTTTTTCAATGGCCAATGACGTACATAGATTACATATATGCTTGAATGCTTGAGCACACACTAGATGTTGCCATTCAAAAATCCTATTAATTTTACATTCTGATTGATTCTTAAGAAACTGGAACATGAATTAAACCGTAGTTTTGTATTTTATTTTCGTTAAACATGCTGATCTTAAACCTCAGAAGGTATAATGACGCGATAAAATCTAGGATAATACTCCAAGTAACCTTGTCTTTTTTAGACATAATGACGATTTAGGGTCCTTTGAACTTTTTTAAAACCACATTTGAAGATGTGATATGGAAGAAACCACTCTGCTCATTACCATATATATAAATTCATCATGTATTTTGCTGTAAGTGAAATAAATCTGTATTCATTAGAACTAGACTGTATTTAATATGTAAATTGAGTCATTGTGAATTTTTTTAAAGCGTCAAATGTATCTAGTTTGAAAAAGGTGTCTTACAGACCTTGGTTCTTTTGACCAAGCATGCAGTTGTGAAACATATTTGTAACATCACTGAAATTAAAGTACAACCATATCACCTTGCAACAGTTTACTACGGGTATTTCGTGTACACGATCACTTTTATTCTGTCTTTGCCGTGCTGCGGTTAAGATTATTACTTTGCAAATCCCGTTATTTCTTGGGGCCTCGGTGGCCGAGTGGTCTAAAACGCGCGCTTACACAGTGATCACAGTGTCTGTAACCGCCTGGGTTCGAATCCCACTCAGGACAGATCCTAGTGTGAGGAAGTTTGTCGGTTCGCTTGCCGAAGGTCGGTGGTTTTCCCCGGACACTCCGGTTTCCTCCACCATTCCAGAACTGACCGCCTCGAAATAAGTGAAAGATTCTTGACTGGGACGTAAAACACTATTACTCCACTCCACTCCATGCTTTTATAAAAGTACTTAGAGTGTCGTACGTGTCACTTAATAACTCTGCTCGCTACATTTTAGGCTTTGTGTATCACTTTGTACCTTTCTTAGGATAAAGCAATCAGTGTTTTACTGTTGACCGTGCTATCACGTTGCAAAAGATAAAGTACTTGGGGTGTCACTTTTAACCCAGCCGTGATCTTTCAATGGATTTGACGCTAAACATGACACTTTATAACCTTGCTATCACGTTGATACACGTAAAGCACTTTGTGTGTCCCTTTTTAATTTTTCTATAGGTCTGCACTTGACATGTCACTTTTAAACCCTGCTTTACACTTTGTTTTAGAGAGGGCTTGTGGCGTGTACCTTTATGTTACAGTTGAGACATTTGGCGTGTCACTTTTTCAACCCGATATAAATATGCAATAGATGAGACATTTTGCCCGTCATCTTTTATTTAGTCTGATACAGAAAAGGACTTATCACATTTTAACCCTGCTACAATTTACAGTTAAGACACTTTGGCATGTCATATTTTAACCCTCTCATGTCATTGACATACTAGTAGATTAAATGCTTGGCGTTATTTTCGTTTCAAGGTTCTAAAATAATGACAATCAAGTTGGTTAAATGACTTGTATTCAATATTTTTTGTACCAATTTTAACAGGTTTTGCTGCAACGGTAAATGGTGGTTGGGGAACATGGAACTGTGGTCTCTACTTGGCAGGAAAAGAGTTGTCAGAAAGCACTGTTGGAATTGTGGGATTAGGAAGAATTGGATTGGCTGTTGCTAAGCGATTACAACCATTTGGTGTTCAAAAGTTCCTTTATTCGGGAAACTCTGAAAAGTCCTGGGCATCTGATATTGGAGCAGAGTTTGTTCCGTTTGATAAATTGCTTCAGAATTCTGACTTTGTTGTTGCTTGTTGTTCCATGAATCCACAAAATAAGGGATTATTTAACAAAGACGCTTTTAGCAAAATGAAAAATTCGGCAATTTTTGTAAATACAAGTCGCGGGGTTCTAGTGAATCAGGAAGATTTATTGCAAGCATTATCGACCAATCAGATATTAGCAGCAGGTTTAGATGTAACGACACCAGAACCTCTTCCCCGTGACAATCCCCTGTTTACTTTAAACAACTGTGTAATAACACCACATCTAGGCAGTGCAACAACCAAAGCGAGAGCAGCAATGGCTGATCTTGTATGTAGAAATATATTGGCCGGACTAAAAGGACAGCCTTTACCAAAACCTGTACCATTATAATGGTCATTTTTAGATATTGTACTGCACATCCAAATGTCAAGACACTCCTTGTACAACAATACATAACTGCTAGGAGTGAATAGACATTGGGTAGTTTTGGAGATAATGTGCATAGTTAACTTAGCTAAAGCTTACAACTGGGAAAATTTCTTTGTGACTAAAAATTTATATTAGATCTAGAACAAATAATGTTGATGATTTTCTTATCTACATTATATCAAAATATATTAGACAGCATAATTACTTTATATTAAAGTGTGTTTTAAATATCACATATTCAAGAATTTCAAAAAGCACACACACGTGTGTGTGTGTATATATATACATATATATATATATATATATATATATATATATATATATATATATATATATATATATATATATATATATCAGGGGTCCAGAAACGGTCAGATTTGCCGGACATGTCCGACAAAAAATATTTTTGTCCGATGTGAAATATAGCTTGTCGGACATTTTCAGTTTAAAATAGAATTCAGTCAATCGGACACGTAAATAAATATGTTTATCGGTCATTATTTTACTCGAGTATTCTTTGCTATCACCTGTCAGTCATTTTCAATAAATAATACAGATCTAATAATTAGGCTTTTGTTTATTAATCAGTTAAAATCCATGGTCTCAATCTGTTCCTTTTGTTTCATCGTCCGAATCATCATTACTTTTGTTGATAAGTTGTTTATTAAGTAATCACATCGCTTGACAGACGGAAGCCATAAACACCTGTTAACTGAAGGTCATGGTCGTCGGACTATTTCAAAGAGAAATATTCTTGACTCGGACTTTAAACACCATTACTCAACTCAACTCAACTCCATTTAAGTAAAATAATATTGACTGGGACACTTCTTTTGTAAAAACTGTAGAATTTTATGTATTTCAAAATAATAGTTTGAAAAAAAAACATTACCTCAGACATCATTAAATATATATATATATTTGACTCGGACTTTAAACACCATTACTCAACTCAACTCAACTCCATTTAAGTAAAATAATATTGACTGGGACACTTCTTTTGTAAAAACTGTAGAATTTTATGTATTTCAAAATAATAGTTTGAAAAAAAAACATTACCTCAGACATCATTAAATATATATATATATTTGACTCGGACTTTAAACACCATTACTCAACTCAACTCAACTCCATTTAAGTAAAATAATATTGACTGGGACACTTCTTTTGTAAAAACTGTAGAATTTTATGTATTTCAAAATAATAGTTTGAAAAAAAAACATTACCTCAGACATCATTAAATATATATATATATTTGACTCGGACTTTAAACACCATTACTCAACTCCATTTAAGTAAAATAATATTGACTGGGACACTTCTTTTGTAAAAACTGTAGAATTTTATGTATTTCAAAATAATAGTTTGAAAAAAAAACATTACCTCAGACATCATTAAATATATATTTAATGATGTCTGAGGTAATGTTTTTTTTCAAACTATTATTTTGAAATACATAAAATTCTACAGTTTTTACAAAAGAAGTGTCCCAGTCAATATTATTTTACTTAAATGGAGTTGAGTTGAGTAATGGTGTTTAAAGTCCGAGTCAAGAATATTTCACTTATATCGAGACGTCGCCAGCTATAGGTGAAAGTGCAAAAATTTTGCCTGTGCGTTGCGCTGATGGCATTATACAGCAGTGTTCTTTATCCTGCCGTGCCTGCCCTGACACAGGACCTCGTTTATTTTAAGTTCCAATGTGAAAGAACCGTGGCTTTCATTTCATAATGCCGATTGCTTTGCGAAAGAACAGTCACAACTGACATTCAAGTCTTGGGTCGCACCTGGCCAGGGTTTCAACCCACGACCTTCCACTTAAGGAGTGAGCACTCTACCAACTGAGCTACTGCAGTGGCTTACTTATGTGGAGGCACAGTAATCAAGTCCATCGTATTGTCTGTAAAAAGGTAAATTTTTTATTGACATATTATATTTTACGCCCTAGTGACAATAATTGAGAGTATTTTTAACATAACCCCATTCAGATAAGAATACATGTCTTCAGAAGGGTAAATATGTTGTATCCAATAGTTTCAGAGCGGCAGAACAAAAACCTGCACAATAAAAGTGTGTAGATAAAAGAATTTTGTCTTTTTTTGTGAAATATTCTTGAAAATATTTTGAGATAGCTGGACCCTGTAGGTTTCATGCCAGAAAGGGCCTGGGGTATTAGATTTGTTGTGCTGTCCTTGGCACAATTTGAACATTTTTGTGGAACTATAATTTGGTGTCAGATATTTAGTATTTTAAAAGTATTAAGTATGATATTTATATTAAAATTTTCTCAAATTTTAACAAATATATTGTTTTTAGATTTTTAACCATTGTATTAGCATCCTTTGTATCTTCAAGACTGGGTAATGTAACACACATACTGTTTTTATTATGTGGCAGTTTACTGATAGCAGGTACCTATCTAGTTATAATTATACATTTTTCAGCTGCAAATTTAGTATTAAAATGAAATTAAATTCCCTAGTTATCACTTTTGGCTTATAGGATCATTTTGGTGATTAACAAACAAATGTCCAGCATCCTAAGACATGGTATGCGAAACAAATGTCCAGCATCCTAAGACATGGTTTGACAAACAAATGCCCAACATCCTAAGACATGGTTTGACAAACAAATGTCCAGCATCCTAAGACATGGTTTGACAAACAAATGTCCAGCATCCTAAGACATGGTTTGACAAACAAATGCCCAGCATCCTAAGACATGGTTTGACAAACAAATGTCCAGCATCCTAAGACATGGTTTGACAAACAAATGCCCAACATCCTAAGACATGGTTGACAAACAAATGCCCAACATCCTAAGACATGGTATGACAAACAAAAACACAGCATCCTAAGACATGGTTTGACAAACAAAAACACAGCATCCTAAGACATGGTTTGACAAACAAATGCCCAACATCCTAAGACATGGTTTGACAAACAAAAACACAGCATCCTAAGACATGGTTTGACAAACAAATGCCCAACATCCTAAGACATGGTTTGACAAACAAATGCCCAACATCCTAAGACATGGTTTGACAAACAAAAACACAGCATCCTAAGACATGGTTTGACAAACAAATGCCCAACATCCTAAGACATGGTTTGACAAACAAATGCCCAACATCCTAAGACATGGTTTGACAAACAAATGCCCAACATCCTAAGACATGGTTTGACAAACAAAACACAGCATCCTAAGACATGGTTTGACAAACAAATGCCCAACATCCTAAGACATGGTTTGACAAACAAATGTCCAGCATCCTAAGACATGGTTTGACAAACAAAAACACAGCATCCTAAGACATGGTATGACAGAGAACCCTTTGTGTACACTATCCAAGGTATATAACATAGGTCTATTACATAAATCTGAAATAGTCCACTTCAGCTACACCTAGATATATCTTAGTAGTTTGTCTATTATATCAAATAATACAAAATATATCAATTAGAAAAAAGGCTTCATAAGATCTGCAGTCAAAATTCTTTTACATATATCAGGCAGTCAGAGGTGGTGGATTAATTGATTGAATGTGGTTTTACATCACAGTCAAAAATATTTCACTTATATTAAGATATCACCAGCTATAAATAAAGTTGCAGAAATTTTCACCTTTGGCATTTCTCTTAGGGCAATGTGCAGGGCCGGTTCTTTAGCATGCAATGCCTACTGTGCCATCGTTATTTTAGATCTCCAAAGAAGGATTTGATGGCTTTAATTTCGAAATGCCAAGTGCTTAGCATAAGAACAGTTAATACCTATTTTTAAGTCTTGTTCAGATCTGCACATGGTTCAAACCACGACCTCCAAACACAAAGTGAGCATTACAAATGAAGCTACCGTAATGGTCCAAGATGGTGAAGAAAATCAGAGTGTCTGGTCAAAACTAATGACCTCCAGTAAGCAAACTGATTTTCTTTTCACACTAGATTCTGTCTGGGAGTTTCCATAGATGGATCTTTTTTTCCATTTGTACAAAAACATGTAGACTACTATATGTAATATCATCAAAAGACAATAACATCAGATTGAAATATATTTAAGGAACATTTGATGATTTGTAAAGATAGTAATGAAAGGTCATCAAAACAGAGCATATTAAATAAAAATTTAATATCCTAAAACAAAATAAAGTATCAGGTAACTGAACTTTGCATCGGGTTGTGGAAAAATCTAAGTCTATTTCTTAATAACTTGATCTCTACTGGCATCATTTCAAATTTTTCACCATCAATATAATACCAAGACTCTTTATTCTGAAATACATAAAATAAATTATATACATTTAAATTCTAGTAGATATTATGCTGTATATTTGATTTTTAATACTATTGTCATATACCACTTTTTGAATGTATTTTTATTGCCACTTTTTGAATGTATTTTTATTACCACTTTTTGAATGTATTTTTATGATTAAATTAAAAAAGTGGTATATGACACTATAATCATGAACGTTTTTGTGTTTTCTCAGACAAGTTGAGATCCTGATGGTACCAAGTGGGTATTAGTCTGTCACTATGAACAATGGAAACGTACTCAGGTTAAGGTCGTTAAACATATGAACAACCAGAAAATTACATCAAGAAGAGTTTGAAGTATTCAAATGATAATACTTTAAGACGTTAAGTGTTTTGTGGTGTCTAGGTGAAATGGAGTAATGGTGTTTAATGTCCCAGTCAAGATTCCTTAAAACAAAGGTGTTCAGTTTGTCAATAATGAAGAAAACCAAAGAATATCATCCATCTTCAGCAACATCAGCTTTAGATCATAAGCTACCTTTTGTGCTGATGATAATTTATCATTGCTGCTAAAATTTTCTTCCACAAGACTCAATATCAAAGATTGAAACAAAAATCTAAAGCCTTGTAAATCCAAAAATGTAACCAAACATCAAGGAAAGACTTTGACATAAAATTTTCATCTGTTATGCTCTTGCATATGTCATTTCTTTCTATTCCCTTAGATAAGTTGCATTTGAACTGGATGTGGTAAAAAAAAAATGTGAAGCTTGCAATACAAAAATGTCCATAATGCTGTTTTTATACTGCTAGTAGCTAGAAAAAATGTATCATTATATAATTAGTTAAGTTGTAATTTGTAAGTTTTTAAACAAATTATTAATGAAAATATAAACCATCAGATATAAAACTTACTTCTTTAATTTCTGGTGTGATTTTAATTTTCTTGACTAATAATGAATTATTGGATGAACATCCAGGTTTAAGACTTTTCTGGCTATTTCTTCTCCAACTGTAATACATGAAAAGTACAGCAGATTTTAGACAGTGTACTTCTGATAATCTTAAAAAGACTTTCAACTATCGTCATATAATGCATGTCTTTCTTATGCATCACATCTTCTAACACGTCTTTCTAATTAATACATCAAACACATGGCTAAACAAATTAATTTTTTATGTCTGGTATCTACCTCTATCCATCAAAAACAAAATCACACTAGTACAGAACCAGTATACAATCTGACATGTCATATCTTATATTTTTTCTGTTATTTTTTATTAGAAGTAAAAAAATAAACTGTAAAACAAAAAAAAATTAAAAAACTAAAAATTCACAAGAGTTACAAGATGAAAAAATAAACTAAATATAATATTTTGATAAACATTGTATTTCACTTGCATTTTCTTTGATATCATTTAATGATGTGAGAAAAAAAAAACGATACTTGCAAAAATTTACTGACGCGAACATTTCCGGTTTTTCAGGATACTGGTACCATTAATAAATATATGTAATACTTAATTTTATTAAACAGTCTTTCAAAAAAAGACTGAATACATGTCTGTGTCACCATCAAAGCTTTACAAAGCAAATCAAGCAAAGTTAAAAAGGTAAGGCTTAAATACAGTAGATATGTACCATTCATTTCATGACTGAAAAACAGCACTGGTCATGAGTAAGGTAAAAGTTGTGATTCACATCCTTGATCTAGTATTTGAAATATGACACAAACAAATATGATGTTATAACCTTATATTAGGTTTTATAAGCACGATGCCTTGTTTGAAGCTTGTAAATGTATAACATTACATTTATATGCTCCAAGCAAGGTATCATGCTTATATAAGATTCAAGCATATACAAGATTCTCATATTATTAATCATTGTGAAAGATAAAATACTCACCCTTCACTTACAAATTCACTTTTACTGAGTTCTGATGGTCCTATTCCAACTTCTACTGCTTTGATTGGCTGCAACACAAATAGTTAATATATCTAATTAAACATTCTAAAAACAAGATGTATTATGAGAACATCGAGAATAATGTGAAACACCTCCATCACCAAAAACTTCAAAAAGCATTTGTCAGTCACAAACTTCAGCATTTTGTACTCAGTCTGATGTTTCATCCAGGGTATAGCATACATGGTAATTATTTTAGATAATTATTGCACTGTTTGCAACTTTGGCAACAATACAGGCAGTTTCTCAGCCATTTTGTTAGCTAGATAGTGTAGTACTTGCTCTTTCAGTAAAATGTGGTTACTCTGACCCTTTATTAAATTCAACATTAGACTTTAAAGTAGATGGTCACTGTTCCCTAGATGAGTGCTTAGTATGACAATCCAGAGTGCTAAGTAAGACAATCCAGAGTGCTTAGTAAGACAATCCAAAGTCAAATATCTCTTGGAAACCCTTAAACAGATTCTGGATAGTTTTAAGATTAGATTCAATAAGTGCTAGCTTTAAAAACTTTACCGAAAACTGATGTTATTTAAGTTAAAATATTGGCTTTTGAATAAAAATAATTAAATCAAAGACGAATAGCAAATTTGAAGTCATTTTCTCTAAAATGGACTGTATGGTTTTAAAAATATATGTCTATATACATGTATACTTGCACTTCAACAAACTCACTGAAGTCAGGTGAGCGTATAAGAGGGGATGTGTTCCAATCTTTGAAAAATTATTTTCTAATTATTCTCCTGAAAAGACAAATTTTTACCTAGTGTTTCTGTTTCAATAAATTTAAAATGAATTCTCTAAAAAAATGAAAAACAAAAAATAACTGATCCGAGGAGAAAAGGTTTATATTTTGAACACTTTGGAAAATTAAAACTGACTGTTAACATACAAACTATATTTTACTTTAACACCACAAACAGACCTTCATATGTTCATAGACCTATCCAAAAAGAAGAGAAAATCCTAAAGTTTTCAAAATATCATTTTTATGCCACATAACAGCTTAACAGGGGTATGGTAAAAAGTAGCCTTTTAAATTAGCCATACCTCTTAACTTGGGCTTAGAACAACATTCTAATTGAAATACCTGATCTGAATCTTGTAAGGATGTTGAATTTAGTGTTAATTCAACTGAAGACATATCTTCTGTAATAAATTCTTCATCATATTCATTGTCTTCATCAGGATATTCATCATCTTCAGTAAATACTAACCAAAACAAAAATGAAAACTATATGTAAGTAGAACATCAATGAGCAAGCACAATATCAAGCTGTATGGTTTTGCAGAGCTGATAATGACAATTACATCTGAACCACTGAACCATAAATACAGCTGTAGTCCAACTGAACTAAATCTATGTATTATATATATTTATAAATATAGTAGTGGAAGTTTGTGTTTTCTGTGGACTTCATACAGTTCATAAGCAACAGAATTGAACTTAACCTATGTAGTATCAAATTTAACCTATATATCATCAATGAGCTTACCACTGGGAGTTGGTATAAATCTGTAGAAGAATCTGAGCCAGCTTCTGGAAGAATTAGTGGGTTGTGTTTTTTGTGGAGGTTACATATGGTAATGAGCTTACCTCTTGGAGTTGGTTTAGATCTGTAGAAGAAACTGAGCCAGCTTCTGGAAGAATTAGTGGGTTGTGTTTTCTGTGGAGGTTTAGGTTTTGTGTTTTCCTCAGTTGCCATAATGTAACTTATCTTAGCTTTAAACACTGGAGGCCATTCCTTCATGGCTGTTCTCAAATAGGCAAATTTAGCTTTCAAAGGTCCAAAATACCAGTATCTATAGAACAAGGAAGATTGACTTATATCTTTATATAAACAAGAACTGTCAGAATATCAGCCTTTACATCAGGTGATAGAAATTTGGGTTCAGTAAAAAAAAAACTTTAACCATGGATATGTTAATCCTCCATAGAGGAATGACATATTTATCATGGGGGAATGACATATTTATCATGGGGGAATGACATATTTATCATGGGGGAATGACATATTTATCATAGGGACATACTTCTGCAGCTAAAAAGTCCCAAACACTTTTTTAACTTCCCTCACATTACACAATGTATCCTTTTTTCTCATGTTTTCTTACACTTCAAAACAGCGTGTGGTTTTCCGATACTTGATGACATCAATTGAAAATAGGCAGACCCACACATTTATCTCACTTCTACTATAATGCCATAATCTCTAAAGATACAAAAACTACAGGCAAAATGAGACAAGTAACAAATAAGCAGCTTTTTTCAATTTTTAACAAGATTAAATAATCTATAGTTTACAGCTTTTCCCTTTCTGTGTCTTGGTCTCTTGACATATTCTGCTGATATAAACACGGTGTTAAGTGTAAGTTTTAAGTTATATCAATTCTAATGTACTGAACTTTTTAGCAGAGTTGTAACAAAGTTGCACTTAGCTATTAATTTGGTGATGTGGGGGAGCAAGCACCATTAGTTTTCTGGAAATTTATTTCTGAACACTTGCAGATATTGAGCTCCAAGTTAGTATGTGAGTCTATTATCATCAGTTCACTAATTTTTGGCAAAATTAAGGGCATTGCAGTTAGAAAATTTCTTTAAAAAATTAATTTTTTGGACTTTTATTGAAACACCTTCAGATATTGAAATCCAAAAATTTGATATGCAAGTCTACCACTACAAGTTTCAGATCAAGTTTCAGTTCCATTCTGGTTCACTGATTTTTTATCAAATTACCGGACTTGGACTTGGAAAAATTTTTGAATTATTAGTTTTCCAGATTTTTTTTTAAATGCCTGCAGATACTGAACTTAAATTTGGTATACAAGTGTAAAATAATAAGTTACAGGTTAAGTTTGGTTCTGGTTCACTGACTTTTGACAAAATTATGGGCCTTTCACTTACGTACAATATAGAGTATGAACTTTCAACTCTGTTTGTGCACCTTGGTGCCTTTATACTTTTTTCAACTTATTATCAGAGAATGAAATGCATCAGTGTTGTAAAATCTTTTAGTTTATATCCATCACTACAAGCATTACCTTGGTATAAGACCTGCAGTATCTCTGTAAGCTCCAGCTTCTAAACCAGACAAGGCAAATGTAGTCCTCTCATCATCTCCCTGTAGTTAAACAAAAAATAGATTTCTCTGATAGTGAACCCATAATTGTAACACATACATAACCTGTGACCTTGAACTTTATGACACAACCTAGGTTTATTCTTGAACCATGGAGATCAATTGTGTACTGGTCACTATAACCTTTTCAAAAACAGTCCTCAGTAAATGTCCTACCACTTAAATGACTTAAATACATGACACCTATCACTACTTTCCATGCTTGATAAACAGACAGGTAAACTTGAAAAAAAAAACTCATAAAAAATTGCCATTTGCTGATTTTTTATACCAAATTTGGACTTTTTGTTTCAAGCTAGCAAAGTGCAAAAAAAACTGATATATACAATTTTTGCACTAAGGCTGGCATTTCAATATGATGGCTTTAAGTTTCAATAAAACAAAATCTGGCAGGTTGGCTATGTACCAGAATAACCATTTCTGACAGATTCACATTACAAACTTATTTATCATTTTATATAAGCAAAAAGAGTGTAAGTTAGTGTGTTACCTCTTATCAAGATTCTTTCTGTTAAATTAAAGAAATCAGTTAAGAAATGGTGGAGGAAACTGGAGTAACCAGAGAAAGTCAACCTTTGGCAATCAAACATTCTCGTACATGTACATGCCTGGCTGAAGCAGTAAGAGGTGGTGTGATCTGTAAGCTTGTGCTTTAGACCAATCTGCCAATGAAGCAACTTTATATTAACAAACAGTTAGTACATGTGTCAAAGGAATTTATTTCTCAAACACAAGACCAGACTAAAATGTAGAAAGTTTGTAAGTTAGAAAATTCAGCAACACAGCAATGTTTATTGTTATATGTTACATGACTCACTTTTATCTTTAAAACATCAACTTTTTTAAAGAGTCCATGTACAACTGACATAGCTGATTCCAATATGAACCTGAAACAAAACAACAAATGTCAAATAATAAATTATAAATAACAAATCCAAAACAAGTCATAAAACACCATATAAAACTGTATCAGACAATCAAATAAAACACAATACAAGAAACAAAACAACAAACAAGGGAAAACATGTTTAGATGTCTGGAGAGCAGTATACCTTGTTTGAAACACTTATTCCAGGGCTTGATAAATATGTTGAAGGACATGTCATTAATCACAGTTACAACCTCACAGTCCAGTTAGACCTTTGCTTTATACTTCATCTTACTATTCCCCCTTTATAAATACATGAACTATACATGTGTATCTGTAAGGTCTTTATTATTAGGTCATGGGTGTAATATATATATGTTGGTTTTTTTTCTTTCTTAAATTGTAAATGCTATATTACTTTTGCTGTAAATATTTGAATACTTAAGCGGTAAATCCTAATACACCAAGATGAGATAGAACATTTTCCGATTTTCATCTCTTTTTATCATTCTATAGGAATCTATAGCCCACTAGAGGCACTTTAATTGGTAATGTTTGTTCCAATTTTGGAAATTCCTGTATGGGTTGAATTTGGGTAGCCACATCTTTCTTGTGAGGTTCCCTTGTAAATAAAGCCTTACCTTACTTGTTCTTTGTCACTGCCAAATATTAACTGTGCAAATCTGTTTGTGCCTCCAAGGGGAATAACTCCAATTGGAATATTCTGTCTCATACTCTAAAATTTAAATTGTGTGTAGTGAGCTGTGGTATATTGATTTAAATACCTATAAGTGAAAATCTTCAATATAAATGTTTCTCTTGTGTAAATATTACCTATCTACTGAAATGATCCTTAATAAAGATATTTTAATACATGCATTTACATGACAAGAAATTTCTACATTTCAGCATTAAATTTATGTAACTGTAAATCAATATAAATTTATTTGTTATGACATATTCCAGTAAATCAAATTTGAAATTATGATTATGATCAACATTTATCTATTACTTCATATTTTTTATGAATATTTTATGAATATTAAAATGTTGAATTCTGCTTTGAGCCTATATGCTCATCAGGTCTATGACTATCCCAGTTTTAATTATGTTAAAACTTCTGGGAGTACATTACTCTCCTTGGATTGGATGTCAGTCTATTGCATGGTTAAACCCCCACCCTTAACCCCAGCATATTTGTCAGTTATATACATATAGTATTAAAAAGATCTTTAAAATCGCATGGATACTGATATTTATATTATGCTTACTTTCACAGTCAAATAGATTTTTCATAAAAAATCCAGTAAATCTCTAAGATGCTTGATACTACATGTATTGACTTTCATTAGTCTAGTTATAACTTACAATCTCTTCGTGCATTCTTGACAACAACAAAATTTTTGTTGTAACTTACAATCTCTTGGTGCATTCTGGACAACAACAAAATTTTTGTTGTAAGGAAAATGTCACCACTATGGGAATTTTAAATGTAACCATGTATTTGGTTCTTGGTGACACATTACAATGTATGTGCAAATTGATGTCATTTGCCAAGCGGTGAAATTTTACTTTGAAGAGATATTCTAGTCACCAAAAATGTGTGAGCAAATTTTCATTAAGACACTGCTAATTAAAAATTAGGGATCATTCACTGTCACAAACAGAGTATCCCAAAAGTTTAATTCTTTAATCAGCTTATTACCTTATCTTCTTTCCTCATGATACCAGTAACAGCCTGAAAGTGTACAAGAATTATTCAAACTTTGAGTACAGTAATTATCATGTAAATGTTTTTTATGTAAATATGACGTAAACACTGACTAATGCCACTCAGTCAAATTGGTACATTTCTTTATGTTTAACAAGTACAATAAAACCAACACATGTGTAGTGATGGTAAAAAGTGGCAGTGATCTTTTAATCTGGCTCAGTTTCTTTTTATTTCTTGAATTTGCTTCTCCTTGTACAGTAGCCTCTGTAATAGCAATAACTGGCTGATCTACTGATTTTAGAACTTTAATGAGGTATATTTAACACATTCTGAGACCTAGGTTAGAGTCTTATCTATAAAATAATTATTTATATCCCCAAAGTGGGAAGAAAATGAAAATCTTCTTCAAAAATTTATAAATCCCAAATGAATTTTAAAAAAAACAACAACCCTTGATTTCAAAACCCAGTGACAGTACAGTACTACTCATCCATACCTGCCTATTGGTCACTAGATCAGTAAATCAAGTAAGGCAGTTTTGTATAAAACTGAGAGAGAAGTGTATGAGTATAAGTGAGGTATATATTTGTAGATAACCTAATTATATCATCATACTAAGGCTTTAAAATAAATATTTGCAAATACAGTACAATTTAGGTTAATTACTAATAGAGAATTGCAAAAATATCATGAAGACAAATCTGACTGATTGATTGACGTATTGATTGATTGATTGATTGATTGATTGAATCAAAGTTTGAACCACTTCACCTATTTGTGTAACTGATGTCAAATCACAATCAATCAATCAATCATTCAGTCAGTCAGTCTAATGCTAAAAAGATACCCAGTTTGTCTTCATGATATCTTTGCAACTACTTAGTAGTTAACCAAAATTGTATTTGATTGATTTTTCAAGAGTGAAGTCAAGTAACAGAGTTTTACATCAAATCAAGATTCCAGTGGTCAGTTCTGAAAACATGGAGAAACTGGAAGACCCAGAGAAATACCGTTAACCTGAGACAAGCACACTGCATTAGATCTTAGTTCAGTGTAAGTACACATGTAGATTTGAAGCCAGTCAGTTAGAGACAATGTGATCTATAAGTGTCTGCCTTAAACCACTCTGCTATTTAGGCCCTAATTTAAACAACAGAAAACTACTGGTCTAATTAGTAATACAAAGGTAATGGGATCGTTAGATCATTAAATGTAATGGTTAGAAATTCCTAATATATTAACATTTTGTAAGCAGAGCTATCTATACAACACACATACATTTCTATGACTCATACAATAAGTAAACATTTAACCTTTGTAAAATGCAAAAAGTAAACAAATTCTATACCTCCAATAATGTCCCATCTCCACCAGCTATGACTATACCATCCGTATCCTTAGTTTCTAAAACTGACATAAATTTTTTCACCTGTCCTTCATATTCAGTCTACAACAGAAAGTGAGGGACAATTATTTACACTTGTCTCTGCTAGGGACCACTATGGTATGCTTGCTTCATATGTATGAGTTCCATGGTCGAACCCCAGCTAAGTCTGACCAAGACTTGAAAATAGGTAGTGACTGTTCTTTCTCCAAGGACTCAGCATTTAAAAATGAAAATCACTGGGTCCTTGGGAGGATACATGTGTCACCAAAGACTTGGCATGTTAAAAAACCCTCCCTGCACATTGCCTAAGTACACTCAGTGATTTTGCTATGGTTTTTAAAAACTACCTTCTTCCCTTCAGATTGGGAAAATTTGGACCCTTTTTATGTCACATATTACGCTCAGAATTTTAAAATTCATTGCAAATATCTCATATTGTGACATTATCTAACATTTTTTGTCTGTCAGAACAGTTTTGGACAACTGGATTTAACTTAAACTATTTGATTGTGTGTTACTGTTACCTTTTGGGGGAATTTTTAGTCTTATTTCTCAAGGGGAAACTACCTTTATTCGGTAGTAATTTTAGGCAAACAAAACCACTGACACTGCAAAGGTAAAAATTCTGCCACTTCACCTACAGCTGGTGACTGTCACAATATAAGTGAAATATTCTTGACAGAGACATAAAATCCCATTAAATCAAACTCTGCTAGGGGACCAACAGATAGCCCTTAACACCCCCAAATATCCCTTAACACCTGCCTCTGCTAGGGGACCAACAGATAGCCCTTAACACCCCCAAATATCCCTTAACACCTGCCTCTGCTAGGGGACCACCAGATACCCCCTTAATACTTGTCTTTGCTAGGGGACCACCAGATACTCCTCAACACTTGTCTCTGCTAGGGGACCACCAGAAACCCCTTAACACTTGCCTCTGCTAGGGGACTACCAGATACCAGATACCCCTTAAATCCCTCAACACCTGCTTTTGCTAGGGGAACACCAGATACCCCTTAACACTTGCCTCTGCTAGGGGACCACCAGATACCCCTTAACACTTGTCTCTGCTAGGGGAACACCAGATACCCCTTAACACTTGCCTCTGCTAGGGGATCACCAGATACCCCTTAACTTTTGTCTCTGCTAGTGGACCACCAGATACACCTTAACACTTGTCTCTGCTAGTGGACCACCAGATACACCTTAAATCTTGTCTCTGCTAGTTGACCACCAGATACACCTTAACACTTGTCTCTGCTAGTGGACCAACAGATAGCCCTTAACACCCCCAAATATCCCTTAACACCTGCCTCTGCTAGGGGACCACCAGATACCCCCTTAATACTTGTCTTTGCTAGGGGACTACCAGATACCAGATACCCCTTAACACCCTCAACACCTGCTTTTGCTAGGGGACCACCAGATACCCCTTAACACTTGTCTCTGCTAGTGGGCCACCAGATACACCTTAACTCTTGTCTCTGCTAGTGGACCACCAGATACACCTTAACACTTGTCTCTGCTAGTGGACCACCAGATACACCTTAACTCTTGTCTCTGCTAGTGGACCACCAGATACACCTTAACACTTGTCTCTGCTAGTGGACCACCAGATACACCTTAACACTTGTCTCTGCTAGTGGACCACCAGATACACCTTAACTCTTGTCTCTGCTAGTGGACCACCAGATACACCTTAACACTTGTCTCTGCTAGTGGACCAACAGATAGCCCTTAACACCCCCAAATATCCCTTAACACCTGCCTCTGCTAGCGGACCACCAGATACCCCCTTAATACTTGTCTTTGCTAGGGGACTACCAGATACCAGATACCCCTTAACACCCTCAACACCTGCTTTTGCTAGGGGACCACCAGATACCCCTAAACACTTGCCTCTGCTAGGGGACCACCAGATACCCCTTAACACTTGTCTCTGCTAGGGGAACACCAGATACCCCTTAACACTTGCCTCTGCTAGGGGATCACCAGATACCCCTTAACTCTTGTCTCTGCTAGTGGACCACCAGATACACCTTAACACTTGTCTCTGCTAGTGGACCACCAGATACACCTTAACTCTTGTCTCTGCTAGTGGACCACCAGATACACCTTAACACTTGTCTCTGCTAGTGGACCAACAGATAGCCCTTAACACCCCCAAATATCCCTTAACACCTGCCTCTGCTAGGGGACCACCAGATACCCCCTTAATACTTGTCTTTGCTAGGGGACTACCAGATACCAGATACCCCTTAACACCCTCAACACCTGCTTTTGCTAGGGGACCACCAGATACCCCTTAACACTTGTCTCTGCTAGTGGGCCACCAGATACACCTTAACTCTTGTCTCTGCTAGTGGACCACCAGATACACCTTAACACTTGTCTCTGCTAGTGGACCAACAGATAGCCCTTAACACCCCCAAATATCCCTTAACACCTGCCTCTGCTAGGGGACCACCAGATACCCCCTTAATACTTGTCTTTGCTAGGGGACTACCAGATACCAGATGCCCCTTAACACCCTCAACACCTGCTTTTGCTAGGGGACCACCAGATACCCCTTAACTCTTGTCTCTGCTAGTGGACCACCAGATACACCTTAACACTTGTCTCTGCTAGTGGACCACCAGATACACCTTAACACTTGTCTCTGCTAGTGGACCAACAGATAGCCCTTAACACCCCCAAATATCCCTTAACACCTGCCTCTGCTAGCGGACCACCAGATACCCCCTTAATACTTGTCTTTGCTAGGGGACTACCAGATACCAGATACCCCTTAACACCCTCAACACCTGCTTTTGCTAGGGGACCACCAGATACCCCTTAACACTTGTCTCTGCTAGTGGACCACCAGATACCCCTTAACACTTGTCTCTGCTAGGGGATCACCAGATACCCCTTAACACTTGCCTCTGCTAGGGGATCACCAGATACCCCTTAACTCTTGTCTCTGCCAGTGGACCACCAGATACACCTTAACACTTGTCTCTGCTAGTGGACCACCAGATACACCTTAAATCTTGTCTCTGCTAGTTGACCACCAGATACACCTTAACACTTGTCTCTGCTAGTGGACCACCAGATACACCTTAACACTTGTCTCTGCTAGTGGACCACCAGATACACCTTAACTCTTGTCTCTGCTAGTGGACCACCAGATACACCTTAACACTTGTCTCTGCTAGTGGACCAACAGATAGCCCTTAACACCCCCAAATATCCCTTAACACCTGCCTCTGCTAGGGGACCACCAGATACCCCCTTAATACTTGTCTTTGCTAGGGGACTACCAGATACCAGATACCCCTTAACACCCTCAACACCTGCTTTTGCTAGGGGACCACCAGATACCCCTTAACACTTGTCTCTGCTAGTGGACCACCAGATACACCTTAACTCTTGTCTCTGCTAGTGGACCACCAGATACACCTTAACACTTGTCTCTGCTAGTGGACCAACAGATAGCCCTTAACACCCCCAAATATCCCTTAACACCTGCCTCTGCTAGGGGACCACCAGATACCCCTTAATACTTGTCTTTGCTAGGGGACTACCAGATACCAGATACCCCTTAACACCCTCAACACCTGCTTTTGCTAGGGGACCACCAGATACCCCTTAACTCTTGTCTCTGCTAGTGGACCACCAGATACACCTTAACACTTGTCTCTGCTAGTGGACCACCAGATACACCTTAACTCTTGTCTCTGCTAGTGGACCACCAGATACACCTTAACACTTGTCTCTGCTAGTGGACCAACAGATAGCCCTTAACACCCCCAAATATCCCTTAACACCTGCCTCTGCTAGGGGACCACCAGATACCCCCTTAATACTTGTCTTTGCTAGGGGACTACCAGATACCAGATACCCCTTAACACCCTCAACATCTGCTTTTGCTAGGGGACCACCAGATACCCCTTAACTCTTGTCTCTGCTAGTGGACCACCAGATACACCTTAACACTTGTCTCTGCTAGTGGACCACCAGATACACCTTAACTCTTGTCTCTGCTAGTGGACCACCAGATACACCTTAACACTTGTCTCTGCTAGTGGACCAACAGATAGCCCTTAACACCCCCAAATATCCCTTAACACCTGCCTCTGCTAGGGGACCACCAGATACCCCCTTAATACTTGTCTTTGCTAGGGGACTACCAGATACCAGATACCCCTTAACACCCTCAACACCTGCTTTTGCTAGGGGACCACCAGATACCCCTTAACACTTGTCTCTGCTAGTGGACCACCAGATACCCCTTAACACTTGTCTCTGCTAGGGGATCACCAGATACCCCTTAACACTTGCCTCTGCTAGGGGATCACCAGATACCCCTTAACTCTTGTCTCTGCCAGTGGACCACCAGATACACCTTAACACTTGTCTCTGCTAGTGCACTTCCAGATACACCTTAAATCTTGTCTCTGCTAGTGGACCACCAGATACACCTTAACACTTGTCTCTGCTAATGGACCACCAGATACACCTTAACACTTGTCTCTGCTAGTGGACCACCAGATACACCTTAACACTTGTCTCTGCTAGTGGACCACCAGGTACACCTTAACACTTGTCTCTGCTAGTGGACCACCAGATACACCTTAACACTTGTCTCTGCTAGTGGACCACCAGATACACCTTAACACTTGTCTCTGCTAGTGGACCACCAGATACACCTTAACACTTGTCTCTGCTAGTGGACCACCAGATACACCTTAACACTTGTATCTGCTAGTGGACCACCAGATACAACTTAACACTTGTCTCTGCTAGTGGACCACCAGATACACCTTAACACTTGTCTCTGCTAGTGGACCACCAGATACACCTTAAAACTTGTCTTTGCAAGGGTACCCCTAGATACTTCTTAACACTTACCTCTGCTAGGGAACCACCAGATTACCCCTTATCACTTTTCTCTGCTATGGGACTACAAGATACTCCTTAACACTTGTCTCTGCTAGGGGACCACTAGATACCCCTTAAAACTTGTCTCTGCTAGGGAACCACCAAATATCCTTTAACACATATCTCTGCTAGGGGACAACCAGATACCCCTTAAATTTGTCTTTGCTGGGATACCACCAGATACCCCTTAACATTTGCCTCTGCTAGAAGACCACCAGATACACCTTAACACTTGTGAGGAACTATATTTTCCATTAGGATTTTCACCCATAGCCAGCATAATATAACGAGGAGTGGTATACTTGCCTGTGGCATACTGTCTTACGAGCTAGCACCTTATCACAAAGTCGCCCCAAGTGTGTGCAAATACAAGGCAGACCATAATACACACTTACATGCCCCATAATGCACACATGAACTTGTCTTTAGATTTATCTGTTGCTGATGTGATGTTAAACAACAATACAACTAACCAACAATAACAAACAACATAATTTTTGGAATCTGCAATATAAACTATACCCTCAACTTTCACAAAAACTGTTAAAATGTATTGATCACATGGGACAGTAGATAATTTCAATGAACATCTAACTAGATGGTAGAGGAAACACTAAGTAACAAACTACCCAAGAAATACCACCAACTACTGACAAACATCAACACTACTACCTGTCTGGTGGGTTTTGAAGCTAGACAGTAAGAAGTGATGTGATCTTCAAGTATGTGCTTTGGACACTGAGCCACTGATTTTAGAGTTATTTACTATAACCAAGAAGCTCTTGTTTTAGTAATAAAACTTCTATGGTGATGTGGTCTTAAAGTTACGGTAATGTAATGTTATATATTTTAAAATAAGAAATTGAAATAGTTTTTAGCCCCTCTTGGCTCATATATAGTGCTACAGACTATTTTCAAGTTTATTTATATTATTGGGATCAATATAAAAACCACTGTTGACAATTGCTATCATTTGATAGAAAGTTAATACCTTTACAACATTGACTTCTAACCCTGCGAGATATAATATTGGTCCAGCATTCTTCTCAAACAACTTTCTGGCTTTCCTGAAGTTAAAAAAAAGTTAACTTAAATTCCACGTAATACCTTTAACACAGATAGAAACAAAATTTTACATAACTATGACTTATTTTTTCTTTATATAAAGTTAAACATTGCTGTCCTAGAAGAAAACAATATTTGAACATTACGATTTTTGCAAAATTTGATAAATTGCTTGCATTTGTACTTGTTTACTTTGTGACACTATTCAGACAATTTTCAGGATGATAAAGAAGCAGTCATTGTAATGATTTCAGATTATCATTGAATAAAAAAATCTTACCCAGAGGAAGCAGCAGGGTTTAAAAATACAGTTATCCTTCTTGGTCTGTTATTACGATCATACTTAGCATCTCCAAATTTCTAAAAGAAAATATATATAAAATGTAAACTGAAAAATATTTATATTACTGGTACTCTAAGTTATCTGTTAGAAGAACAAAACCCCATATCAAATATCTGCAACAAAAAATAAGAGAGAGGTGTAAACATGTGAAAAGTGATTATTCAAGGGTCACACATTCCTCATCCATCTGGGCTGTACATGCTTAAACAAGGCATTTAATATCACATTGCATCAGTCCATCAAGCTGTCAAATTACTGGGTATCAGGAAATACGCTAAGGGTTAACCAGATGTCCAATTCAAAGGTTTATCAGTAAAATAGGGATAAGCCTTGTCGGATGGGTCTATAGGAGCAGGACAGAATAATGCTGTTTACATCCATGGAAAAGATTAAAAGATGTTTGGTGATGAATGGAAAAGATATAACCTCACAATTAAAATATGTTTGGTGATACATGGAAAAGATAAAACCTCACAATTAAAATATGTTTGGTGATACATGGAAAAGATATAACCTCACAATTAAAATATGTTTGGTGATACATGGAAAAGATATAACCTCACAATTAAAATATGTTTGGTGATACATGGAAAAGATATACCGGTAACCTCACAATTTAAAGATGTTTGGTGATAAATGGAAAAGATATAACCTCACAACTAAAAGATGTTTGGTGATAAATGGAAAAGAGATCACCTCACAATTTAAAGATGTTTGGTGATAAATGGTAAAGATATAACCTCACAATTTAAAGATGTTTGGTGATAAATGGAAAAGAGATCACCTCACAATTAAAAGATGTTTGGTGATGAATGGAAAAGATATAACCTCACAATTAAAAGATGTTTGGTGATAAATGGAAAAGAGATCACCTCACAATTTAAAGATGTTTGGTGATAAATTAAGGTTGGCTCACCTAGTATATAATGGAGTACAGTAATGGTGATTTACACCCCAATTAAGATTCTTTCACTTTTATCCAGGCAAGCAGTTCAGGTACAATGGCAGAAACCAGAGTGCCCAAAGAAAACCACAAACTTACAGGAAGTTAGGCTTCTTCAGACTTCACAATACTATATAAATCAAAACAATATTCAATGTGACAAGAAGTAAGATGACCCAAGCTTTCATAATTTAGGACATACACATGTATTTTCGAGAAGGTGTCACTATATAAATGCAACAAGATTGATTCATTTTAGAAATGTGGTTTGTAACTTACAAAACAGCATATTTATGCAAATGATACATATTATCTTTGAAAACTGGGTTATCAGGTATGTTCTAAGGCAAAGAAAATGCTTGCAATAAAAATTTGTCAAGATTCTTTTACTTATATAAAGCTTAAGGTGGGCTGTAATGATGGAGTATCGAAAGAAAACTACCAACATTCAACAAGTGAACTGACAAACTTCCCCACACTAGAGATTTGCCAAAATGTGATATAAACTACAAGTAAGATGGTGTTTGACACTTGTGCTTTGGAGAAAGAAAGGAGTATTACCTTATATTATTTACTTAAACAGAAACAACCTTACTTTTCTTAGCTCAAATTTGATAAATTATCATTTTATACCCAACACATATATATATGTATATATATATATATATATATATATATATATATATATATATATATATATATATATATATGTATGTATACAAAAGCCCATGAGATAAGAAACCCCATTAAAAATATTCTTTACATGTGTAATTAAAACAAAACAGTACATCATTTCAATTTTTTATCTTTAGAAGTATTGTTACTGTAATAATTACACACAAAGATTTAAAGATTGAGGCAGGTACATTTACATATTAATGTACATACCTTGGCTTCTAAACAAAATTTTCTTCTAAGCAGATCTTCACTAAAAAATAAACAAGAACAAATAAAATACATGTATTTAAATATTCTGAACTGAATTTGGCTATGGTTAAATATGCATTTTCTTCTTCCTGTTATATCATGTTATAATATGATGTTAAATGAAGTGCATTCCTTATGTTATACAGGAAATGCATAATAATTTTTAATTCTTGTTGTTATTATTTTTAATCCCAAGAGTTTTGTTGTTAATCTATACTGGAGTATTGAAAATATAATTTTTTTAAAATAATCAGTTTTGTATGCTCTAACAAGGAGAAATTTTGTGATCTGCGAGACTTCCCACAGACTTTGGTCACATTTTTCAAAATGGTGTCTGACACAGGGGTTTTGTTTACACAGAATGTTTTTCACTATACTGATATGAAAACAACTAATTTTTTCTTCTTTTTAAAGCAAAGTACAAAAAATGTAAAACAAGATTGACCTTTTTAGTTCACCTGAGCCAAAATCTCAGGTGAGCTTTTCTGATCAAAGTTTGTCGCTGTCATCTGCAGAATAAACTTTTACATTTTTGACTTCTTCTTCTTAACTGCAGGGCAGATTTCAATGAAACTTGGTCAGAAGCTTATATGGGTTGGTGCAATTCAGATTAAATTGCGGTGTTGTCATGGCTCCCAAAACTAAATCAAGGTGACCTATGGGTCCTAAAATTTTTTCAAACTTCTTGTCAAAAACAACAATGGGAGAAAAAATCTGATGTAATATTTGTCTTCTCTTGGGTCTTAGTCTTAAGCTTATAAATTGTCATTTTGTAAAATTTGGTCAAAATTAGGTTTTGCGTCTTTGGGTTCAATTTTAATATTTTCATAAAATGGTTTCAAATTATTATAACTTGTCTATTTGAACAGATACTGATATCGGGTTTTCAGTTTTGGCTTTTTCCTGACATAACCTTCAAAATGGGGTCAAGGTCAAATATCAAGGTTGTGACCTTGTTTATCATTTGTGCAGCCTTAGGCTATTTTCTTGAAAACTATGAGATATATATAAAATCAAAACATTGTTAAAATGTTCAGCATGACAAAATTTAACAAGATTTCATAACTATATGATAATACCATGTAGGAGTTGTTGCCTCTGAAACATAACATATTTTTTGCTTATAAATGCTAAAATTGTGCATTATCTTAAAAACTATAAACTTTTTGTGTAGGCATGTATATTGGAACATTGTAGGTATTGATATGATGATCATTTTGATATATGTTTCAAGGTCACATGTTCAAAGGCCAAGGTCATTGCTGCATAAGACGACTAAAATTGTTAATGATTTGAAAATTATTCATTGTACTATGTTACTACATGCATATTGGCTATTTATAAACAAATTGTGACTACATATTTCTTATAAAGTATTGTGGCAGTTCCAAACTTGAGAAAATTTGTAAAGTTTTTGCAGAGCTTCAAATTCCCCTGGGTCCGAGTTGAATATGATTTACTTGTCTAATAAAGAATATACACAATGTTGTTCAACATAGGTTTATTCAATTTTGGACCTTCCACTACTGATATGGGACCTCCCAATCTTAATTTTGTACCTACCAAAAATAAAAACAAAGAGTCCTGGACCCATCGTTGCGAAATATAATTCTGAACCCCTGTTTTGTAATTCAGTTCTCTCTTCGCATCAATTTTAGACATATTCTCAGGTGAGCATTGAGGCCCATGAGCCTCTTGTTATTATTTACTCACGATTATCCAATAAATTTAGCAACAAACTGTTAGTACCACGAATTTTGGCGATTTGCAGTTTTAGTGTTATCACCATTATCTTTACAAACTATGTGCTACAAAATAACATCAATGAAATACAATATTTCTACTTTTGATAGGGAAGTCGTAAGGAAATCAAAATGTTTATTGCTTGTTTACCGTTACGACTGATCATTACATTTTGCTGTAACAAGAACTTCAACAACACGCAGATAGATTAAATAGATACCATCCTCCAGGTTACTTACTCATATTTTGTCTTCAGATATTTTACTCCATATGCACCTGCTAAAACTGCAAACACCGATTTTTTCCAGTTATTTCTTATTGTTTTTGCAAATTTAATAACAAATGCCATACCAAAATAACTTCCAAATTCGCATGCTTTTCAGATTCAATGTCAACGTTAATTATTTTATTGATTTTGCAAGACACCTGACTTCCAAACACTTTTATGACTAAAACAAAATATTCTAATATCTCACTTGAAAAAAACATGTGCCTTGGTCATTTTCCGGAACTGGAATCCTACTGTAAAACAAATTTATTTAACAATTGTTTACCCTATCTGCATATATTTTTCCGCGTTATTCATAAATAGCTCAGCACTTTTAAAAAATAAATTCCTGGAAAAAGACTCTCTCCTAAACAGACAAAGTCACCGATGATCAAAAATATGTTTAGAACATCCGACAAAAGATTGTATGGAGAAATGAGATTTTTTTAAATGCGTTTGTTCTCTTTTTCAATTTGAAAATTTCAAATTAAAATATTTGGAATACACAGGTATTGGGAAAACCTAGAAAAATTATATATAGATTATAAAAGTTACAAATGATCACATTTTAACAGTTGCAACTTACCGTAGTTTCTTCTATTTTATCGTTGATCATTTCAAATTACGATGTATCCTTATGAAAAAAAAACTCTAAAAAGGAAATAAAAGTACAAATCAGAAAAAAAAGAAATTTCGCGGCGTGCTTTTTCCATTTATTAATCTGTTTTTGAAATATACCACTAGACCTTTTATTTAATAACGCAGTTTCTTATTATAATTCCATACACCCAGAGTCCGGAGATAGATAATCATTCGTCAATATGTTTATATCGTCCTCTTTTCTCATCTCGCTTACCGAGATCAGATGATTTTCTCCGGGAACTCTGATTTTCTCAATTCAGAACTGACTACCACGATATAAGTGAGAGAATCTTGTCCGGAATGTTGAACAAATTACTCCAATTTTATCAATTTCCAATGTGCTTATTTATGGACAATCGCTGAAAACTAACAGGGTGGTTTAAAAGCGGGACCCTTCAAAAGTAATTAACCGCACATCTGGAAAAGATTATCATTTGAGCCTGTGTCCATCTTAAACTGGAGGTCTCGGGTAGTTTACGTATATCATGTCATGTTTTGTTAGTTTGTTATTTCGTATTCTTAGGTACATGTTGTTGTCAAAACATTACGTTTAACACACACACACACACACACACACACACACACACACACACACACTATTGACATATTGTTTGAAAGAGACGAAGACTGTTAGTTTCACAGTATGAACTCCTAAATGAATCGTTAAAATCGCTATTCGAATTAACAATTAATCTTTGTCAGACATATACAGAAAAAAACATTTCTTTATCGAGCAAGTTTCAATCGATTTTAATGCAACACTATACATTTTGATATTGATATTACCTTGTACCTTGTTTCGAAGTTTAAATTGAATCATTTCGTCCCAGTTTATGCCTGGCTAATTGCCAAAAAAGACTTTAAAACTCAAATCGATTCTACTCAATATAGGTAATATGATTTGCTTCATAGGTAACCGTGCATGGTTAAAGATTTGTTTATATATATGCCATTTTGACTTTGTTTACAAACCCGTTAATAAATGATAAGGTTGCAAATACATATTGGATGAGTTTTTACACGTAAATATACCGGGATTAAACTGTAAAATGGCCGTCAATATAGCTGCTGTTTTAAGGACAAATTTGTCAAAAATAAAAGAAAGCGAGTTTTTGACAGAAATGACAAAATTCCTGGGAAATAAGTTTGAGGTGCAAGTGCAGGTAAGTTACAATTCTATTCATTTTAAATTGTCATTTAAGCACACCAGGAAAAAGTTCATGTAGTTTATTTTAACAACCTTCTGACACAATACGTGCTTAGTTTAAACAATATTTTATTCTATGTTAAACATCAAATATAATTACAATTTGTACATAGGATTCTGGAACAAGAGCAATAACAAAGCTCTTATGTTAACCAGTCTCCCTATATCTTTAAATTACAATAGAAGCATGACCAATGACACATTAGGTATATAGATTAACAGAAGACATTTAAGTTGTACCAATGAAGAGAGAAAAAGAACAGAATGATATATGAAAAATTTAATTTAAATTTAAAATGATGGCATGTTGGTAAAATAAATTGTGATGACATATTAGCTGAACAATGAAAAATATGAAAATTATGTTTATCCTTACGATAAAAAACGTTTGCTTCTTATAATAAAATTTTGGACTTGAATAACAATTTGACAATTTTCTTCGAAGGATAAGGCAATGTCACCGAATAAAAGGATTTTTGTGTTTATTTAGGTAAAGTGTTAATAGTGTTTTCCCGTCTATTTTGGTAACGATGACAACGTAAAAGGAAATAATCTGCACTCTCAATTTGCCCGCATTCGCAGTAAGGGTTGTCTACTAAATTCTTTTTGTAAAGATGTAATTTGAGTGAACTAGATTCTAATCTTAGTTTAGCATGAAGAGTTTGTTCTAACCTTGGGCCCACATTATACCATTTCGGAACTTTTGTTTTAGTTTCTAAATACTTACAAAATAAAGACTGGGAACCATTTTTTATTTCGGTAGGGATTTCATTCGAAGCACGAATAACAGTGGGAAAAAAGATTTGTAGTAATAATTAGTTTTGCAAAAAATTGTTTCTCAATTTTGCTGATGTCTGGAATTATACAAATGAATTTCAGTATATTTATTTGGTACTAATCGACAAAGGTAGTTAGGTGCTATTCCATGAAACATTTTGTAAAATAGTTTTAGCTGGTGATTTATACGTCTGTTTTTCATACTTTCCCATCCCGTTTCTTTATAAAGAAGCGAAATGCTAGTTAGTTTAGATGCTCCTGTGACTATTCTGGCTGCTTCTAAATTTATTTTTTCTATTTTATTTTCAAGATCATTAGTAATATTTCCCCATATAACATCTGCATATTCTAATAAGTCTAATGAATGTAAAGTACATAGTTTCTAAAGATTTTCTATCAAGCTGAAATTTTAATTTCCTGAGTATAGCTATTCTCTGATTTGCTTTTTTGGTGATATATTCTATATGTTGCTTCCATGAACCATCAGAAGAAAATATTACCCCAAGGTGCTTGTGATTATCGACTTCATTTATTAAGACGTTGTTCATATATAAAGAAGGATGAAAGGGTTGCTTGATTTTACGAGATATTATCATGTTTTCAGTTTTTTGCGGATTGAATGTTACTAGCCAGTCATTTGCCCAATTACTTATTTTAGCCAAGTCATAATTTAACTTATGGGATGCTTGAAAAGGATCATCTACAATAATGTAAAGAGATGTATCATCAGCAAAAAGTTTAATTTGACATTTTATTTCATTTACTATATCATTTATGTAGATAATAAATAACAATGGTCCTAAAATTGATCCCTGTGGAACCCCGGCCCTTATTACCTCCCATGTTGAAATTTTATCACGAATAACAACTCTTTGTTTACGATCATTTAAATAATTTTTAAACCAGAGTAATAAATTTCCTTTAATTCCGATACTTTTTAATTTTGCAATTAGACCTTTATGCCAAACTCTGTCAAAAGCTTTACTTATATTGCAAAAAACCACCCTTATTTCTTTACCATCGTCTAAAGCTTTAGATATGTCATGTGTTAAATCCAAAAGTTGATTAACTGCCGAGTCGCCATGTCTGAATCCTGATTGCAGTGAAGTTATTATATTATTTTCGATTAAAAAATATTTAAATGTTTATAAACACACCTTTCCATAACCTTTCCTACTACGCTGAGCAAGGATATTGGTCTATAATTAGATACATCTGAAGGATCAGCTTTTTTATGAACAGGTATCACATTGGCTTCTTTATAGCATTCTGGAAATACGCTTAATTCTAACAGTTTGTTTAAGAATTTACTCAGTGGATAACAAAGGACGCTAGCGCTATATTTTAAAAGTCGTGGATTTATTAAGGCAGGACCCGAAGCTTTACTAATATTCAAAGTAAGAAGAACGTCTTTTACGTCATCGGGTGTTATATTAATAGAATCAATAGTTATGTTTGGTTCGGACAACAATCAGTATCAATTAAATTAGACTGAGTCTTAAAATATCTGTTAAGTACATTAGCTTTATCTTGATCACAATCATAAACTTTATAAAGTAGAGGAGGGATGTTAGAAGTCTTTCCGATGCCTAAAAATGTTTTAGCTATTTTCCACCAATTGTCAGAATTAAGTTAACCATTATTTAATTGTTTTGAAAGATTTTCGTAATAGTCTTTTCTAGCTTTTCGTATCATGTAAGTACATTTGTTTCTAATCTACCTAAAAGCAGCCCAGTGGGTTGGAAGATTGCTACGTTTAGCTCTTTTATGTGATCTTTTACGCTTTCGTGTCAGTGTTCTAATATGATTTCTAATCCAGGGCTTATCATTTTGTCAGATAGTAACTATTTTATTTGGAATAAATTAGCTAGCACAATCTAAAATATTATGGTTAATTTGTTTTGCAATATTTTCTATGTCATTTAGAGAAAGTATAGCGTCCCAGTCGATATTTGACAATTTATATCTGAAAGTATCATAATTTCCTTTCTTATAGTCCCACAGTGTTCTCTTAAAACTAGTTTTGTTTGGTTTACTTATATTTAGAATTAAATAAACAGGGCAATGATATCGAACGTTGGAATCATAAAATACTTCACAAACACCATATTTTTTAACAATACTCATATCGCTAACAATAAATAAATCAAGTAAAGAAATAGAATACTCAGTAAAATATGTAGGATTACTAATTAACTGATTAATGTTAAAAGTTTCTAATATATTCTTTACCTTCTTATTTGATAACAAATTTTCATTGAAATCACCTGTACAAATATAAAAATCTGCATTACAATTAAATGCTAAATCAATCGAGTATTCTATTCTATCCCAAACGTTTCGATCAGGAGGCCTATAAAATGTCCCTAATAATATTTTTTACTGTTAATGAATAATTCAATCTATACACATTCTATTCCGTTTACCTCGAGATCAAATCGTCGTTTACAAAATAGATGATACGTGCTTGTGGTAGATACATAAATTAGAAACGGTATCCGATATACATTAACTTTAAATTAGAAAAAAAAATACCAACAATTTTAAACTTGCTGTATCAAGACCACCTGACTTAACAGTAATCCTTTTACAGAAATCGCCTCTTTAATCTTTTTACGGCGAATAGCCTCATATGCATATACATGAAGTGAACATGTTTTACTGTTCACCTCTGTAGAAATACCACCTAACAATAAAACTTTTAATAGCGTTCACAAACTTTATATACAGAAAAATACCCTGTTATAGCGAACACTTCTATATTAATACCATCTGCTCTTACAGTAAAACATGTTATAGCGTTCACCAATATATAGAGCCAACTTTTATACAAAAAACCTGTTATAGCAAACACGTCTTAATAAAGATCACCTTTTGTTACAATAAACATGTTATAGCGTCCACCGTTATATAAAACCAACCCTTATATACAGGAAAACCCTGTTATAGTAAAAATCTCTAAATAAAGTTACCTGTCCATTATGAAAAATGTCCTTTAGTTACATATTTTAACCCAAAATGACATTAATCTATAAATTCTTTAATTATAGGACCATATAGGTGGTTTTTATGTATAGGTATGCTGTTATGTCCTCGTTTTTAATGACTGTGGAAGAAAACACATCTTTTTTTCAAATGAAATATTCTATGGCATAATTTTGGTATTATTTTCGTTTTCAGAATATAACATTAGAAATTCATACAAATGTGACAATGATGAGAAACGCTTCAATCGATCCAATGATGAATGTTAATATATACCACAACTGTGACCAAATAAAACAGTCAACAAAAGGAAACATAGCCACTGAAATAGCAACACACATCACAAATTGTTTGTCAAAGGCAAAGGGAGCAAAAGAAATCCCTGTAGAAAGGTAATCAAATGTGCCATGTGGAATAAGTTGTTGTTGTTGTATTGTTGTTTAACGTCACAAATTTAAAAATTTCAGCTAATCGAGATGAGAACAAGGTTATTTATCTCTACCGATCAAATCTATGAACAAGTTCGTGTATGCGTGAGACGTGCAAGTGTTTAATACGGTCTGTAAGCTGCAGACAAGCATATCACTTTCCCGATCCATTATCATGGCATTGGGTAAGCCATTGGCTTCTCTGTCCTCCTAATGCCGTAATGCCGAGTGCCAGACGACGAAGCATTATCTCAATTTTTAAAGACTTTTGTGTGATCCGACCGGGGTTCGAACTCACGACCTCCCGCTCTCAAGGTGGACGCTCTACCACTTAGGTAAAAGACGATTTTTAAATATAGTCTAAACAAGTTTATTGTCATGGCTACTTTTAGTTAATAGGATTGTTACCAAAGAAACGTGTTTTAGATGCTTTTTATGCCAATGCGAATATGTTGAGTTATAGCATAAACACTTCGTCTGTAAAACTGACCTTGTTAGTTTCCGTACAGTAAATAAGTTTGCTCTGGTGGGTTTTTATTTAACTTAAAAACTAATAACTTTTTTAAATGACGAACCTTGTTAAATTGGGTACCATAGGTTAAAAGTCAAGACTATTGTTATTATGACTGTTTTTAGATTTTTCCGTGTAATAAACATACTTTGTTTGGACTAGATTTCGTCAAACGTAATATACAAATAAATATTCTTGAAAGAAGGAAGTCTATAAATTTTGAAGGTCAAAACCAAGGTCACTGTAGTGCGTCGTCCGTCGTGCGTAAACTTTTTACATTTTAATCTTCTCCTCCAAAACCACTGGGCCAAATTTAATGAAACTTGGTAACCATCATGCCTTGGTGAAGCCCTTTCAAATTTGCACAAATGAAGGAGTTATCCCCTTGGGGCCTCTTTAAGGGGGAAATAGTGAATAAAACTTTAAAAATCTTCTCCTCTGAATCTACAAGAGATATACCTTAGTTATTTCATTTATAACATCCTTAGGTCATCTTTTTTTCAGATTTGCACAAATGGTAGCCATGGGGCTCAAAATGGGGAAATTGTAAAGCACTAAGTGGGGAAATTGCTAAAACTTATATATTTGTCACTATATCTTGAAAACTATTAACTTTTTGTATAGGCATGTATATAGAATATTGTAGGTATTGACATGACGATCATTTTGATATATGGATTAAGGTAATATGTTGAAAGGTCAAGGTCACAGCTGCAGAAGATGACATAAATTGCTAATTATCTTGAAAACTATTAACTTTTTGTATAGGCATGTATATTAAAATATTGTAGGTTTTTTGACATGACGATCATTTTGATATATGGTTCAAAGTTATATGTTCAAAGGTCTAGGTCATATCAACATAGGAATACTAAAATTGTTAATTATCTTGAAAGCTAGCTATTAATTTCATGCATAAGCATGTATATTAGAATATTGTAGGTATTGACATGACAATCACATATGGTTCGAGGTCATATATGTTCAAAGGTCAAGGACATAGCTGCATAAGTATACTGAAATTGATAATGATTTGGAAATTATTCATTGCACTACAGTTACTTAATGCATATTATTGCATATTATATAAGCTACTTATAAATGAAATGTGAGTGGATATATTTCTGATTAAGTTTTGTGGGAATTCTTAACTTGAGAAAACTTTTAAAATTTCTGTACTTAATATATTATCTATTGCACTTTGCAAACAATATTGGACATATCTTCAGGTGAGCGTTAAAGCCCATGGGCCTCTTGTTAAGTTTTGAGGTCAAAGATGAAGGTTGCTTTCAATGTAAGACATAGTTACTACCTGATAAGATCTTGGAGAAAAATGTTTTTATCTCAAGCCTAAACGATATCGTCATTGCGGTGAATAACGTTGAAGATTTTTTTGTAGTTTAATTTCACATCAGCAATTGTTTAACTACTTCCCGGGTGATAATGTTTAAAATAAATTGGTACACTTGTAGCGCTAACTTTGTGGACTGAGAAGTCTTTCTATACTTGCTAGTGCGCTTATTATCACCTTTTCAATTGCTCTTAAATATTTTTTCTTTTTGCTTTTCAGGGTATTAGTGCTGTTTTTTGATACCCGGAAATGTGTTTTCTGACCTGTTTTGGACGTCATGGGGATTTCCAAACCAGCATATATGTCATTTCCTAAAGAAATTAGTAAAGGTGGATAATTGTTTTATTATGTTCATTGTCTGACTATATTTTATGATTATTTAATGTTTAACAAACTAATTTATTTATATTTTACATTTTGTTAAGATGCTTTTTAAGAAGCTATACGGTTGTGTATATTTACTTACTAGAAATAAAATTTTAACTCCAAGCCTTAGCCTTGTAGAATTTATGCTGATAGTACAAGAATATACCGGACTTGAACAAATATTGTGAACCTAACAAAGGGGTTCTAGCTTCAGCGGGGCAGAATGGAGTGCTGTTCTTTATGCCGCCAATCCTTTTTTTTTCACTAAATCGAAAATTATCAAAACTTTAAAGGACGCAGAAAGAGAATACCGTCGACCTTTGGCAAGTAAACCTACGATCCGAGAGGCGCCTTGATAAAAAAAAAACTTAGGCTTTAGACCACTCGGTGGCGAAACCCATATTAATGGAAGGTTTGTTTGGGCTATTGGTATTTATTGGGCATTAATCATTTTACTAAATAACTGAATACAAATTTGTCACCTTGTCTCGTATGAGTCTATCACTCAACAATTTCGTCTCTTTTCTTTCAAAAATTTAATTGTTGTGTGTTCTTGATTCATCCTTCTTTTCTTATTCAACAAATTATGTTACTTTTGAATTACGAAAAGTGATAAAAATACAGATATTGCGAACAAATCTTAACGTGTTCATCAATAAACGTGCTCATGTTTATAATCCGGATTAATTTAACAATGTAAGAATGCTATTTATCGTCGTTTAGTGTTATGTAAAACTTTGATTGAAACGATATTTTTACAAGTGTAATCTGTTTTGTTAAATGATTTAATAATTCGCATCATACTAATTCAGAAAATTAACATTTAAACTTCAATATTAGTACAATTTCAATAGAAAATAATACATGTATTTAGAAAGCAATAGAGCATATGTTTTCGCACATTGTATACAAACACCTTAAGAAACATCATAGAACAGTGCACAGAATGGCAAAGGCAACTTATCATAAACTTTGTGGACTTTGAAAAGGCCTTTGATAGTATTCACCGTGAAAGCCTATGGAAGATCTTGAGGCACTACGGCATACCAATGAATATAGTAGATTTAATTAAGGCTTTTTATACTCAGTTTAGATGTACTATAGGTAACACTTCTGATACTTCCTTCCTAGTTAAATCTGGTGTTAGACAAGGCTGTGTGATGTCAGCTCTCCTCTTCACACTAGCAATAGACTGGGTTATGAAATCAACTCTTAATGGTTCCAACACAGGAATAAGATGGACTCTTTTCACAAATCTGGAAGATCTCGACTATGCAGATGACCTAGCCTTACTGTCGCATACAGAACATCACATGCAAAGTAAAACAACTACATTGCAATATAATGCTAACAATATTGGACTAAAAATTAATGTTAAGAAAACAGAGGTTATGTCTTTAAATACCAAACAGCCAGCACAAATTCAATTAGAAGGAAATACCCTAAACAACACAAATTCTTTTACATATCTTGGAAGCATTGTTACATCAGATGGGGGTGCAGATAAAGACATAAAGTCCAGACTTAGTAAAGCCAGAGGTGCCTTCATGAAACTACAGAATATCTGGAAGACAAGCGATATAAGCAGAAAAACAAAATTAAGACTTTACAGCAGCTGTGTCTTGTCTGTCCTGTTATATGGAGCTGAATGTTGGAGGATGACGGAGAAAGATGTTAACAAGCTCTCCAGTTTCCACAACGGTTGCCTCAGAATGATCTTGAGGATTTACTGGCCAGCTAAGATCTCAAATGTAGAGCTTCATAAAAAGGCAAACATGGATAACATGCGGGTTATATTGACAAGATCAAGATGGCGATGGATTGGGCACGTACTCAGAAAACCAACCAATAACACCACTAGAGTATCGCTCAGATGGACGCCAGAAGGGAAGAGAAAACAAGGCAGACCTAAGAACACCTGGAGAAGAACAGTTGAGAAAGAAATGAAAGAACATCATCTAACTTGGGGACAATTGGAGAAAACAGCTCAAGATAGAGAGGAGTGGAAAGCTCTAGTCCTTGCCCTATGTGCCCCCGGGCATAACAAGGACTAGGTATATAAGTTGAAATATCAGGTTCAGGTTTCGAAAAATAATGCATATGAGCCGTATCCGAATCCAACAAGCTTCACTTGCATTTTCTATATATAATTCAGAAACGTTATTTAAATGACGAAAGATTTAGCACATGTTTATTATGGTAAAATAAAACTTGAAGTCATGAGGCAGTAATCCTCGAAAAATCATTTATACTAGTTAAGTTAAAATTGTGAATATTCCAACACTATCCTTAAATCGTAAGGTATTTCCTGGAAACAGTCAACAAAAAGTAAATATCTTTATAATTCAGCTTCAAATAAAACGATTTAAGTTCTATTGCAACTTTATTTGTTATTTTTTTTTAATTTTTTTTTCATTTATTATTATTTTTAAGTAAAACATAACTGTGTTATCAAATCAAAATTAAATCTTTAAAATACTGAATTTTTACTCATATCTTTAGGTTCTCGCGAACTAACACCAGAAATTCTTACGATTAAACAAAATTCAACATAAATTCACCAATCAATTGCCAAAAAAAAATCATTTTTGCGAAGGGAGACACTTTTTTCTTATGAGTTAAAAGTTTTATGAGAATTAAACAAATTACGGTCGATTTATACTCTTAGGTATTTGTCGTAAAATTCGTTCACTAGGCGTGATACTTCATATTTTAAGGCCACTAACGATCCAAATACACATTAGAAACACACTGCTTATATATATTTCTGACAATAAGTAACTCACTCATGACTTTTCAATCTCAACTCTACATTTTCATCGGTCTTCACGATAAATAACAGCCATCATAATTCATGTATATTTGATATCACACAATATTGTTTAAAATGTTGTTTTATGACAGATATATATGTGTTTTGAATCGTAGATGACCTCAACAATAAATTGTTCAACTCTTAAAATAGTTCAAATTTATTGCAAAGAAGTTTCTTTATTGTATAAAATAATGTTTTGACAATTAATTAGTAAACTCTGTTTAAATTCTTGTTCAGTCGTTCGAGTTTCTGAAGCTATGTTTGGGAGGACCCTAAATGTCAGTTAAACTTTGAAACATAAACCTTTCATTAGGATGACCTAGTAACGATATAAGGTACCTTAAGGTAAAGGAACTATGATCGGTACGGAAATTCTTATGTATCCATGACCGATACTTACTTGCATTTGCGTATAACAAGACCACTCAACACTCTTATATATATTGAACATTTCTACTATAAAGTGGTGTCTTAGACATTTTTTTTGAACTAAAATATTATTAAAGGGAGCTAATTGATAAGTAATAACTTACCTCCCTTTAATTAATTTTTTGCATAAATTTACCGGTTTCTTTGTTATTATGGCATGCTATATATAAGATAGCCGAGCTAAGAATATGTGTTTTCGCACATTGTATACAAATACATGTACGTCAAAGGCAATAATGCAGAGTTACAATTCCCGGAAACTCTTCATTAACAACCAACCGGGAAAAACAATGTCAAAGGTACTGAAGCAACTATAGCATCCCGTATATAACTCATCTGTATTTCAACTTACTATAAAAACACAAAACAAAAACGATTAAACTTATCAACCTCTTTATAGAAAGAGATGAACTATGTTTATGTTATCAATCTATGTGGAAACACGAGACGTATATGTGTATTATCACGAAAGGGCTCAGACACAAACAAGATATCAAGTTTGATTCGAAGCTGTTAGATTTTCATGTCTCTTTGTGTGTCTATATATCAAGAAATGTGTGTGTGTGTGTGTGTGTGTGTGTGTGTGTGTGTGTGTGTGTGCACTAACACGTTTTTTGTTTTTGTTTGTCTATGTATATAAAGTCCTATTTCCTGGAGATTTAAGTTTCGTTACTTATAAATTGTAACTGCACATCATGAAATGTGCTCATGTATATAATCCGGATTAATTTAACAATGTAGGAATGCTATTTAAAGTTTATCTTCGATGAGTGTTATGTAAAACGTTGATTTAAACGATATTTTTACAATCCGTTTTGTTTAATAATTTAATAATTCTCATCATACTAATTCAGAACAAGATTAAGAAAATTCACATTTAAACTTCAATTTTAGTACAATTTCAATAGAAAATGATACATATATTTAGAAAGCAATAGAACATATCACCTCCCCATGATAAAAATTGTTAGAATCCATATATATAACAATACGATTTCATGTAAAAAAAATTATGCATATTACAAATAGTTTAATTATATAAGTTGAAATATCCGGTTCAGGTTTCGAAAAATAACGCATATGAGCCGTATCCGAATCCGACAAGCTTCACTTGCATTTTCTATATATAATTCAGAAACGTTATTTAAATGACGAAAGATTTAGCACATGTTTATTATGGTAAAATAAAACTTGAAGTCATGAGGCAGTAATCTTCGAAAAATCATTTATACTAGTTAAGTTAAAATTGTGAATATTCCAACACTATCGTAAAGGTATTTCCTGGAAACAGTCAACAAAAAGTAAATATCTTTATAATTCAGCTTCAAATAAAACGATTTAAGTTCTACTACAACTTTTTATTTTATTTATTTTTTTTTTCATTTATTATTATTTTTAAGTAAAACATAACTGTGTTATCAAATCAAAATTAAATCTTTAAAATACTGAATTTTTACTCATATCTTTAGGTTCTCGCGAACTAACACCAGAAATTCTTACGATTAAACAAAATTCAACATAAATTCACCAATCAATTGCCAAAAAAAAAATCATTTTTTGCGAAGGGAGACACTTTCTTCTTATGGGTTAAAAGTTTTATGAGAATTGAACAAATTACGGTCGATTTATACTCTTAGGTATTTGTCGTAAAATTCGTTCACTAGGCGTGACACTTCATATTTTAAGGCCACTAACGATCCAAATCTCATTAGAAACACACTGCTTATATATATTTCTGACAATAAGTAACACACTCATGACTTTTCAATCTCAACTCTACATTTTCATCGGTCTTCACGATAAATAACAGCCATCATAATTCATGTATATTTGATATCACACAATATTGTTTAAAATGTTGTTTTATGACAGATATATATGTGTTTTGAATCGTAGATGACCTCAACAATAAATTGTTCAACTCTTAAAATAGTTCAAATTTATTGCAAAGAAGTTTCTTTATTGTATAAAATAATGTTTTGACAATTAATTAGTAAACTCTGTTTAAATTCTTGTTCAGTCGTTCGAGTTTCTGAAGCTATGTTTGGGAGGACCCTAAATGTCAGTTAAACTTTGAAACATAAACCTTTCATTAGGATGACCTAGTAACGATATAAGGTACCTTAAGGTAAAGGAACTATGATCGGTACGGAAATTCTTATGTATCCATGACCGATACTTACTTGCATTTGCGTATAACAAGACCACTCAACACTCTTATATATATTGAACATTTCTACTATAAAGTGGTGTCTTAGACATTTTTTTTGAACTAAAATATTATTAAAGGGAGCTAATTGATAAGTAATAACTTACCTCCCTTTAATTAATTTTTTGCATAAATTTACCGGTTTCTTTGTTATTATGGCATGCTATATATAAGATAGCCGAGCTAAGAATATGTGTTTTCGCACATTGTATACAAATACATGTACGTCAAAGGCAATAATGCAGAGTTATAATTCCCGGAAACTCTTCATTAACAACCAACCGGGAAAAACAATGTCAAAGGTACTGAAGCAACTATAGCATCCCGTATATAACTCATCTGTATTTCAACTTACTATAAAAACACAAAACAAAAACGATTAAACTTATCAACCTCTTTATAGAAAGAGATGAAAGATGTTTATATTATCAATCTATGTGGAAACACGAGACGTATATGTGTATTATCACGAAAGGGCTCAGAAACAAACAAGATATCAAGTTTGATTCGAAGCTGTTAGATTGTAATGTCTCTTTGTGGTCTATATATCAAGAAATGTGTGTGTGTGTGTGTGTGTTGTGTGTGTGTGTGTGGTGTGTGTGTGTGTTGCATAACACGTTTTTTGTTTTTGTTTGTCTAGTATATAACAGTCCTATTTCCTGGAAGATTTAAGTTTCGTTAAATTATAAATTGTTAAACTGCCATCCATGAACATGTGCTCATGTATTTACTTATAAATTGTAACTGCACATCATGAAATGTGCTCATGTATATAATCCGGATTAATTTAACAATGTAGGAATGCTATTTAAAGTTTATCTTCGATGAGTGTTATGTAAAACGTTGATTGAAACGATATTTTTACAATCCGTTTTGTTAAATAATTTAATAATTCTCATCATACTAATTCAGAACAAGATTAAGAAAATTCACATTTAAACTTCAATTTTAGTACAATTTCAATAGAAAATGATACATATATTTAGAAAGCAATAGAACATATCAACTCCCCATGATAAAAATTGTTAGAATCCATATATATAACGATACAATTTCATGTAAAAATATTATGCATATTACAAATAGTTTAATTATATAAGTTGAAATATCCGGTTCAGGTTTCGAAAAATAACGCATATGAGCCGTATCCGAATCCAAGAAGCTTCACTTGCATTTTCTATATATAATTCAGAAACGTCATTTAAATGACAAAAGATTTAGCACATGTTTATTATGGTAAAATAAAACATGAAGTCATGAGGCAGTAATCCTCTAAAAATCATTTACACTAGCTAAGTTTAAATTGTGAATATTCCAAAACTATCCCTAAATCGTAAGGTATTTCCTGGAAACAGTCAACAGAAAGTAAAAATATCTTTATAATTCAGCTTCAAATAAAACGATTTAAGTTCTATTACAACTTTATATGTTATTTTTATTATTATTTTTTAAGTAAAACATAACTGTGTTATCAAATCAAGGTACTGACGCAACTCTAGCATCCCGAATATTACTCATCTGTATTTTCAACTTACTATAAAAGCACAAAACAAAAAACGATTTAACTTATTAACCCCGTGTGTGTGTGTGTGTGTGTGTGTGTGTGTGTGTGTGTTTAAATGGCTGTTATTTGGATCGTTCTGTTCCCGCCTTGACCGCACTTTTGCCCCTTTGACATTTTAACATACTATTTAAAGCATTGTCTACACATTTAGACGTAAAAATGTTAGAATTCTGCAAGAATATACATGTTCTCTGTGTAAAGAGAATTTGTAAAATATAACAAAAGGGCTTAGAAAAATGTATGTGTCAGTATTATATACTTGTGAAAATTACATCCTATAAGCACGGTAAAGCTGTTAGACATTTTAATAGCTTCTTTATATAAAAATGTCATGTGAAGAATATTGAATATTTGTTTTATTATGTGCAGAATTCTATAAATATTTTTTAAATTTATATACCATTCAATATAGATTCCTTTTTCTAATTTGATTTATTATTATTATTATTTATTTATTTATCTAATTATTCATTTATTTTATTTATTTATTCTTGATTTTCATTTTTACTTTACAAGACATTTATTTTATTTATTTATTCTTGATTTTCATTTTTACTTTACAAGACATTAATATGATTTCTTGTTTTACTTAATATTTATATATATATATATATATAAAGATTTTGTTTGTGACTGCGGAAAATCTTCCTTTTGTACCCTCCACTTAAATGGCCTTTGACCTTTTTTGAATTTTTTCCCAAAACTTCACAACATAGTATTTATTTGCTTTGGGTACCAAAGAAGGTCTTATCATGGTTGTATATTATAAACACATTTATAAAAAAATGCGTGTCTGATGGAAGCAAATGTGTATCGTACATCTCGTGCAATTTTGTTTATTATATATTACATATTGCAGTTTTCTTTTAATTGAAACCGAATTTAATTTTTTTTAAATTACTAAAGCTGAGGTTCTGTTCTCGTTCATAATATCAATATATTAATAGAAAAACAATACCAGGTCTTGAATTAAATTACATTTGCGTGTTGTAATACACAGAATATGTCTTTACTTTAAATGGGTGTTAAGTACTACTGGACGAAATATAGAGTTAATGGTTCTGAGATGGCGTAAAAAAGCATTACCCACTCCAACTATCGATGTATCAAGTGCGACCGTGTAATAAATGGCGCTAAATTCAAAATAGCGCCATTCCACGTATTGAATACAGTACCAGGATTCTAGTCAATGAAAAATGTAAGTTGTCTTGTTTGTAAAAGGTATATAATTTGTTTGTTGTAAAGTTTTAATATTTTTTATGTTTATTTTGAGCTCTGTCCAATAACAGAGTCTGGGAGTGGGGAAGTTAGGCACATTTCACACAACAGTGTTACATCATTATATTGTTGTCATCCAAAATAGAGATAACTATTTTATACTCGAAAAGTTAATCAGTGCTGAGTGCGTGTTTTTGACAAATTTCAAGTCATATCTTTTTTCTGACTTTGAGTTGTAGCCGATTGGTGCATTGTAATAGTTGACTAGCTTACAAAAGTACTAACTTCCTGTTTATGCTTGCTGGTTGTGCTGACTAACTAACACTTTTGTTTAATGAAAGGTAATTTTGGCATACTTTTACTGACTGCCTTTGTACTTGCTGTTAGCTGACTACCACATGCACTTGATTTATAAATGGTAACAGTGGCAGACCCAGGATTCCAGTGTTGGGGAGGGGTAAAACCTTTTTAACAAATTTATTGGACAAATTTTTGAGCAGTGTTTGGGTAGAGCTGCCGAGGACAAAGTTAATCTTTTACCACATCAGCCTAGTTAAGATGTTGACCACCAGGGTTTGATAAATGTAGACTAACCTTTACTAACTGACTGAATCCCCGCATGCTTGCTGACTATTGCAATCATGTTTGATGAATGAATTGTAAATCTTTATGGTTATCTTGTACTTACAAAATAGCTTGATTCTTATTAATCAAAGTTTATCCACTGACTCTTTGCACCTTACGAAATAGTGCTTGTAATTACATTTTTACCTGTATGGAAGTGTGGATTGATGATCAGTTGCCAGTAAAGTATAAAACATGTTTTATTTTGGTTTCTATTTATCCTTTTTGACCAATGGTTTAGCAGATGAGTTATAATTTATGACTAACTAGTTTTTTCGATTACTTTGAAGAAGTTAAGTTTACTTATTTTAGACAGGGGTCTGTAGATTTGTTTTATAATCCTTCTTGACAATGATCATTGGTGACCTTTAGATTGGTGAGTTGGCTGACAATGTTCATTGGGTGACCTGTAGATTAGTGAGTTTGCTGACAATGTTCATTGAGTGATCTGTAAATTGGTGAGTTTGTTGGCAATGTTCATTTGGTGACCTACAGGTAAATTGGTGAGTTTGCTGACAATGTTCATTGAGTGACCTGAAGATTGGTGAGTTTGCTGACAATGTTCATTGGGTGACCTGTAAATTGGTAAGTTTGCTGACAATGTTCATTGAGTGACCTGAAGATTGGTGAGTTTGCTGACAATGTTCATTGGGTGACCTGTAAATTGGTGAGTTTGTTGACAATGTTCATTTGGTGACTTGTAGATTGGTGAGTTGACTGACAATGTTCATTGGGTGACCTGTAGATTGGTGAGTTTGCTGACAATGTTCATTGTTGACCTGTAGTTTGGTGATTTTGCTGACAATGTTTAATGGCTGACCTGTAGATTGGTGATTTGCTGACAATGTTAATTGGCTGACCTGTAGATTGGTAAGTTTGCTGACAATGTTCATTGGGTGACCTGAAGATTGGTGAGTTTGCTGACAATTTTCATTGAGTGATCTGTAAATTGGTGAGTTGGCTGACAATGTTCATTGAGTGACCTGTAGATTGGTGAGTTTGCTGACAATGTTTATTGGGTGACCTGTAGATTGGTGAGTTGACTGACAATGTTCATCGGGTGACCTGTAGATTGGTGGGTTTGCTGACAATGTTCATTGTTGACCTGTAGATTGGTGATTTTGCTAACAATGTTTAATGACTGACCTGTAGATTGGTTAATTTACTGACAATGTTCATTGGGTGACCTGTAGATTGGTGAGTTTGCTGACAATGTTTATTGGGTGACCTGTAGATTGGTGAGTTTGCTGAAAATGTTCATGGGGTGGCATGTAGATTGGTGAGTTTACTGACTATGTTCATTGGGTGATCTTTAGTGGTGTGTTTGCTGACAATGTTCATTGGGTGACCTGTAGATTGGTGAGTTTGCTGAGAATGTTCATTGGGTGACCTGTAGATTGGTGAGTTTGCTTACAATTTTCATTGGCGTGACCTGTAGATTGGTGAGTTTGCTGAGAATGTTCATTGGGTGACCTGTAGATTGGTGAGTTTGCTGAGAATGTTCATTGGGTGACCTTGTAGATAGGTGAGTTTGCTGACAATGTTTATGGGGCTGGCATGTAGATTGGTGAGTTTGCCGACAATGTTCATTGGGTAATTTGTAGTTTGATGAGTTTGCTGACAATTTTCATTGAGTGGTCTGTAGATTGGTGAGTTGACTGACAATTTTCATCGGGTGACCTGTAGATTAGTGAGTTTGCTGATAATGTTCATTGGGTGACTTTTAGATTGGTGAGTTTGCTGACAATGTTCATGGGGTGATCTGGAGATTGGTGAGTTGGCTGAAAATGTTCATTGGGTGACCTGTAGATTGGTGAGTTTGCTGACGATGTTCATTGGGTGACCTGTAGATTGGTGAGTTTGTTGATAATGTTCATTGGGTGACCTGTAGATTGGTGAGTTTGCTGACAATTTTCATTGAGTGGTCTGTTGATTGGTGAGTTGGCTGACAATGTTTATTGTGTGACCTGTAGATTGGTGAGTTTACTGACAATGTTCATTGTGTGACCTGTAGATTGGTTAATTTGCTGACAATGTTCATTGTTGACCTGTAGTTTGGTGATATTGCTAACAATGTTTAATGACTGACCTGTAGATTGGTTAATTTACTGACAATGTTCATTGGGTGACCTGTAGTTTGGTGAGTTTGCTGACAATGTTTATTGGGTGACCTGTAGATTGGTGAGTTTGCTGACAATGTTCATGGGGTGGCATGTAGATTGGTGAGTTTACTGACTATGTTCATTGGGTGATCTTTAGTGGTGTGTTTGCTGACAATGTTCATTGGGTGACCTGTAGATTGGTGAGTTTGCTGAGAATGTTCATTGGGTGACCTGTAGATTGGTGAGTTTGCTTACAATTTTCATTGGGTGACCTGTAGATTGGTGAGTTTGCTGAGAATGTTCATTGGGTGACCTGTAGATTGGTGAGTTTGCTGAGAATGTTCATTGGGTGACCTTGTAGATTGGTGAGTTTGCTGACAATGTTTATGGGGCTGGCATGTAGATTGGTGAGTTTGCCGACAATGTTCATTGGGTAATTTGTAGTTTGATGAGTTTGCTGACAATTTTCATTGAGTGGTCTGTAGATTGGTGAGTTGACTGACAATTTTCATCGGGAGACCTGTAGATTAGTGAGTTTGCTGATAATGTTCATTGGGTGACTTTTAGATTGGTGAGTTTGCTGACAATGTTCATGGGGTGATCTGGAGATTGGTGAGTTGGCTGAAAATGTTCATTGGGTGACCTGTAGATTGGTGAGTTTGCTGACAATGTTCATTGGGTGACCTGTAGATTGGTGAGTTTGCTGATAATGTTCATTGGGTGACCTGTAGATTGGTGAGTTTGCTGACAATTTTCATTGAGTGGTCTGTTGATTGGTGAGTTGGCTGACAATGTTCATTGGGTGACCTGTAGATTGGTGAGTTTGCTGACAATGTTCATTGAGTGACCTGAAGATTGGTGAGTTTGCTGACAATTTTCATTGAGTGATCTGTAAATTGGTGAGTTGGCTGACATTGTTCATTGGGTGACCTGTAGATTGGTGAGTTTGCTGACAATTTTCATGAGTGGTCTGTTGATTGGTGAGTTGGCTGACAATGTTCATTGTTGACCTGTAGATTGGTGATTTTGCTAACAATGTTTAATGACTGACCTGTAGAATGGTTAATTTACTGACAATGTTCATTGGGTGACCTGTAGATTGGTGAGTTTGCTGACAATGTTTATTGGGTGACCTGTAGATTGGTGAGTTTGCTGACAATGTTCATGGGGTGGCATGTAAATTGGTGAGTTTACTGACAATGTTCATTGGGTGATCTTTAGTGGTGTGTTTGCTGACAATGTTCATTGGGTGACCTGTAGATTGGTGAGTTTGCTGAGAATGTTCATTGGGTGACCTGTAGATTGGTGAGTTTGCTTACAATGTTCATTGGTTGACCTGTAGATTGGTGAGTTTGCTGACAATGTTCATGGGGTGATCTGGAGATTGGTGAGTTGGCTGACAATGTTCATTGGGTGACTTGTAGATTGGTGAGTTTACTGACAATGTTCATTGGGTGACCTGTAGATTGGTGAGTTGACTGACAATTTTCATCGGGTGACCTGTAGATAAGTGAGTTTGCTGATAATGTTCAATGGGTGACCTTTAGATTAGTGAGTTTGCTGACAATGTTCATGGGGTGATCTGGAGATTGGTGAGTTGGCTGACAATGTTCATTGGTTGACCTGTAGATTGGTGAGTTTGCTGACAATGTTCATTGGATGACCTGTAGATTGGTGAGTTTGCTGATAATGTTCATTGGGTGACCTGTAGATTGGTGAGTTTGCTGACAATTTTCATTGAGTGGTCTGTAGATTGGTGTGTTGGCTGACAATGTTTATTGAGTGACCTGTTGATTGGTGAGTTTACTGACAATGTTCATTGTGTGACCTGTAGATTGGTTAATTTGCTGACAATGTTAATTGTTGACCTGTAGTTTGGTGATTTTGCTGACAATGTTTAATGGCTGACCTGTAGATTGGTGAGTTGACTGACAATGTTCATTGGGTGCCCTTTAGATTGGTGAGTTTGCTGACAATGTTCATTGGGTGACCTGAAGATTGGTGAGTTTGCTGACAATTTTCATTGAGTTATCTGTAGATTGGTGAGTTGGCTGACAATGATCATTGAGTGACCTGTAGATTGGTGAGTTTGCTGACAATGTTTATTGGGCGACCTGTAGATTGGTGAGTTGACTGACAATGTTCATTAGGTGACCTGTAGATTGGTGAGTTTGCTGACAATGTTCATTGTTGACCTGTAGATTGGTGATTTTGCTAACAATATTTAATGGCTGACCTGTAGATTGGTTAATTTACTGACAGTGTTCATTGGGTGACCTGTAGATTGGTGAGTTTGCTGACAATGTTTATTGGGTGAGCTGTAGATTGGTTAATTTACTGACAATGTTCATTGGGTGACCTGTAGATTGGTGAGTTTGCTGACAATGTTCATTGGGTGACCTGTAGATTGGTGAGTTTGCTGACAATGTTCATTGGGTGAGCTGTAGATTGGTGAGTTTGCTGACAATGTTCATTGGGTGATCTTTAGTGGTGTGTTTGCTGACAATGTTCATTGGGTGACCTGTAGATTGGTGAGTTTGTTGAGAATTTATATTGGGTGACCTGTAGATTGGTGAGTTTGCTGACAATTTTCATTGGGTGACCTGTAGATTGGTGAGTTTGCTGAGAATGTTCATTGGGTGACCTGTAGATTGGTGAGTTTGCTGACAATGTTCATTGGGTGACCTGTAGATTGGTGAGTTTGCTGACAATGTTTATGGGGCTGGCATGTAGATTGGTGAGTTTGCTGACAATGTTCATTGGGTGATCTGTAGTTTGGTGAGTTTGCTGACAATGTTCATTGGGTGATCTGTAGATTGGTGAGTTGACTGACAATGTTCATTGGGTGACCTGTAGATTGGTGAGTTGACTGACAATGTTCATTGGGTGATCTGTAGTGGTGAGTAGTTTGGTTGGTTGGTTTTATTTTGTTTATTGTGTAAATAGTGTGTTGGTAGTTTGTTTTTATTTGCAATATATGACTAGTTGGTTGGTTTGTTTGTTTTCTTTTGTTCATTAACTAAGTATGTTCAAGTAACTAGTATAGTATGTTGGTTAGCATGTTTTTGTGTTCATTGGGCAAGTAGTTAATTCATTGGTTTGTTTTTTTGTTCATTAGGTGACTAGTATGTTGATTGGCTTGTCTTTTTGTTCATTGGGTGAGTAGTTAATTGGTTGGTTTGTTTTTTTTGTTCATTAGGTGACTAGTATGTTGGTTGGCTTGTCTTTTTGTTCATTGGGTGAGTAGTTAATTGGTTGGTTTGTTTTTTTTTGTTCATTAGGTGACTAGTATGTTGATTGGCTTGTCTTTTTGTTCATTGGGTGAGTAGTAAATTGGTTGGTTTGTTTTTTTTGTGTTCATTAGGTAACTAGTATGTTGGTTGGCTTGTCTTTTTGTTCATTGGGTGAGTAGTAAATTGGTTGGTTGGTTTTTTTGTTCATTAGGTGACTAGTATGTTGATTGGCTTGTCTTTTTGTTCATTGGGTGAGTAGTAAATTGGTTGGTTGGTTTTTTTGTTCATTAGGTGACTAGTATGTTGATTGGCTTGTCTTTTTGTTCATTGGGTGAGTAGTAAATTGGTTGGTTTGTTTTTTTGTTCATTAGGTGACTAGTATGTTGATTGGCTTGTCTTTTTGTTTATTGGGTGAGTAGTAAATTGGTTGGTTTGTTTTTTTGTTCATTAGGTGACTAGTATGTTGATTGGCTTGTCTTTTTGTTCATTGGGTGAGTAGTAAATTGGTTGGTTGGTTTTTTTGTTCATTAGGTGACTAGTATGTTGATTGGCTTGTCTTTTTGTTCATTGGGCAAGTAGTTAATTGGTTGGTTTGTTTTTTTTGTTCATTAGGTGACTAGTATGTTGGTTGGCTTGTCTTTTTGTTCATTGGGCAAGTAGTTAATTGGTTGGTTTGTTTTTTTGTTCATTAGGTGACTAGTATGTTGATTGGCTTGTCTTTTTGTTCATTGGGTGAGTAGTAAATTGGTTGGTTTGTTTTTTTGTTCATTAGGTGACTAGTATGTTGATTGGCTTGTCTTTTTGTTCATTGGGTGAGTAGTAAATTGGTTGGTTTGTTTTTTTGTTCGTTAGATAACTAGTATGTTGGAATTTTTTTATTAGTAGGTGATATACACATATTGAAAGATATAAAGGAAGATTGTTTTGACAGTTTACTGAATGAATGATTACTTGAATGGTTAGGCTAAGTTTTGTGGGATTAGTTCACAAATCATTTTTTCAAGGTTTTGGTATTTAAGATGCTGTTCTCCTACCATAACTGTGCAGTTATTATTTAACCATTGAACTGTTTAAAAATGGGGTTTTTTAGTCAATATAATTACAGTTGCCTTGTATAACAAACTACATGTAATTATAAAGTATATTTAGTTTGTAATACAAACAATTGTAATTATATCAACTATAAACCTCATATTTATACACTCGTGTAATGGGACATATTATGGTATTGTGTTGTCTGTCCATCTGTCAGTATGTTAACATTTTCTTGTCCAGTCCATTTCTTTTGACTTGATCAAGATATCAAGATGAAACTTATACAAAACATTTATTATGGGAAGGTGGTGTGACAGTTGAAAATTAGGTCTGATTATTGAAGGTCAGAACACAGGTTGAGTTTAAAGGTCAAAGAAGGACATAATTTAGAAAATGCAAGAACTTTTTTATTCTTCCTTTAATTACTTTTACTTTTGGTATGGATTTACAACAAGTAGCAATGTTTAACATATATAATGAGTTTTTGTGTTGCATTTCAATTTTTTGCAGAATTTGATTTATGGTTCTTTGTATCTATTTTCTGGTAACTTGTGTCTAATTTTCTTGTGGGTGCAACTAGTCCCACAGTTTTAGACTGATTGTTTTGAACTTACATTTGTTATCAGGATCACATAAAGATGTACATTTCTTAAAATGAAGATGCTGCATGAAATTTTTCAGGAGTTATGGCCCTTTTAAGTGCCAAATAAGGACATAATGTAAAAAATGGAAGAACTTTTTTATTTGTCATTTAATTCCTTTCAAAATTGATATGGTTCCACAAGAAGCAATACTCTTTAACATATGAAAAAGGTTTTTATGTAACATTTAAAATTTCCACAAAATTGTAGTTAAGATTCTTTGCATCCAGTTTCTCATATCTTGTGTTTAATTTTCTTGTGGGTGCAACAGTTCCCACAGTTTGTGCAGGCAGGCTTTTTTGTTGGTCTTGTTATAATTGTATGTTTAATTACTAAGATATATGATCTTAACTATCACAAGTATTTGACATTTCCAGTAGTATTTTACCTCCTCCTATTTAATTCTTGCTTACATTATAGACATTGACAGACATATATTGCCTTGCTAAGCAGTGCTTTTGTTAAACAGTTCAATACCATTAGTTATATTTACATTTTCGAAATTTTAATTTTGTAAAAATTATTTTAAAATTTTTTAAACATATATAATTATTTAAATGACAAGTCAGTTCAGTCACATAGAAAAGTGTGCGGAAAATAGAAACAGCTAACAATTAAATCAAATTAATATTATCAATTTAATGTTTGTTTATTGCCATGCAGCTTTATTTTGTTATTTTATTCTATCATTTTATTTAATTATTTACACAGAATATAATTAAAATAACAACAAAAAATAAAGATTTGAAAATAGCATTTTAACCATAGAAGCAATAATTGCAGATATATAATAAAAGTAGTTCTGTATTAAAAAAAACGTATTCATATGCCATAAGAGCAAATGTAATTATAGCTCATATAACTACAATTTGTCTCAAACACAATTTTAGAGTGCAGACAAATTGAAAATGAAAATATACTGATTTAAAACGCCGACTTTCATCAAGAGGAAGGACCACATTTCATTTTTCTTACAGTAAGGGAGATAACTCTTGTGAATGTTGATTACAGTCTCATTTGCCATTTAAGCAAAATTTTAAGGAAAAAATTTTCAATCAAAAATGGTTAACTCTTGTAATTCTCCTGAAATTAATTTATAATACTTTGGTGTTTATTCCTTAGATGAGGCCATATTTATCTGTCAGCTGCTAACAGTGATGGTGGTCAAGTTTATTGAGTTGGCATATTAAAACAAAGGCATCATCACATTACCTTAGGTTCTAACCATAATAGCCTATGTGTAACAAGAGGGAGGGGGTCCTTGTTGTTAGCATGACGTACTGGTCACTTTGTATGTGTGACAAGAGGGAGGGGTCCTTGTTGTTTGCATGTACTGGTAACTGTGCGTGTGACAAGAGGGAGGTGGGTCCTTGTTGTAAGCTTGTACTGGTAACTGTGCGTGTGACAAGAGGGAGGTGGGTCTTTGTTGTTAGCTTGTACTGGTAACTGTGCGTGTGACAAGAGGGAGGTGGGTCTTTGTTGTAAGTTTGTACTGGAAACTGTGCGTGTGACAAGAGGAAGGGGGTCCTTGTTGTTAGCATGTACTGATAACTGTGCGTGTGACAAGAGGGAGGTGGGTCTTTGTTGTAAGCTTGTACTGGTAACTGTGCGTGTGACAAGAGGGAGGTGGGTCTTTGTTGTAAGCTTGCACTGGTAACTGTGCGTGTGACAAGAGGGAGGTGAGTCCTTGTTGTAAGCTTGTACTGGTAACTGTGCGTGTGACAAGAAGGAGGGGGGTCCTTGTTGTAAGCTTGTGCTGGTCACTCTGTACCAGTATTATGGACCAAGTAATTAGCAATAAGGATGTACATGTATACCTAAAATTATGATTACAAATATTTATATTTTTCAGATGTCTATGTTTCTGTTGAGATTTAGATCATTATAACCCCTTAAATGAAGTTCTGGGGGCATATAGGTTTGAGTCTGTCTGTCCATCTGCATGAAGGTTACCCATTTTGTGTAATCAACTCCTCTTACAGCTTTTATCTAACAAGTCTGAAAATTTGCAGGGTGTTTCTATTTACACTGAAGATGAGCTGTATTTTCAGATTTTACAGATAGTTGAACTTCATCATTTTTCAACAATACATTTATGTATTTTGTTAAAAGGGTATCCATTCAACTCCTCTTACAGCTTTCTAAAGTACAAAGGGGGTATCAATTGTCCTTCAAAGACAATTCATGTAGGGAAGTTTGCAGGGGTTTGTGGCCCACTAGACCACACTACATTCTAGTTTATTCAGTAATATTTAACTAGTGTTTCAACAGGTTATTTAATTGAACATGAAAAATTGTAAATAAATAAATGATCAGTAACTATTTAATTCATTACTTGTATTCAGACACTTCTTAAAAAACATTTTTGGGGTAAAAGATGGTTTAATGTCAGTATACAGTGGTTTTGTTTGCCTAAAATTACTACCAAATAAAGGTAGTTTCCCCTTGAGAAATAAGACTAAAATTTCCCAATTTGACAACTAAAATTCCCAAAAAGGCAACAGTGACACACAATCAAATAGTTTAAGTTAAATCCAGTTGTCCAAAACTGTTCTGACAGACAAAAAATGTTAGATATTGTCACAATATAAAATCTTTGCAATGAATTTCAAACTTCTGAGTGTAATATGTGACATAAAAAGGGTCCAAATTTTCCCAATCTGAAAGGTAGAAGGTAGTTTTTAAAAGCCATGGCAAAATCACTGGTATATATAAATTCATATTTGTAACAGAGAACATGTATTTCACCTAACCATTCCAACCTCATATTTTATTTATACAGCAGGTATCAGTAATTCTAAAGATTTTCTTTAAATTTTTTTTTAAAGTGTTATGTCTATAGATTGATTTACAAGAAATGTTGTTTTTTTTTTGTCCCCCGTCTGTCTGTCTGTCTGTCATTCCGTCCGTCAAGTTTGGTTTCCGTGCAATAACTTCAATTACAATTAAAAGTTTTTGATGAAACTTTGCACAGAGGTAGCTTATGAAAAGAGCCCGCTTGGGATTTATTAATGGGTCACTAGGTCAAAAGACAAAGTCACTGTGACTACAAATAGAAAATTGGTTTCCAGTCATTGAAAAGTTAACCGATCAAGATTTTTTAATGAAACTTGGCACAGATGTAGCTTATGACAAGAGCTCGCTTCTGACTGATATTTGGGTCACTAGGCCAAAGGTCAAGGTCATTGTGACTATAAATAGAAAAGCGGTTTCTGGTCATTTAAAGGTTAACCGTTTAAGATTTTGGTCCCCGGCTTTCACCGAAAGGGAGACAAACAAAGGTTATACAATAGATTCCAATTTCCCTCTTTGCATTTTATGCTAGGACTGTCCATATTACCCTTCATATATCATTATAATAACAGAAGTCTATTTATTTCATTTGAAAGTGGGGTACATAAATTCTATGAATTTGCTTGTTCAATTGTCTTCTCTTTCACTGATGAGATGATATCGAAATTAAAACAAATTTTGGATAATAAAACTTGAATTGCCAAATATTTCCATGTTCAAAATAAGTTTTTGCACAGCAGAATTATCTCCCTTATCTACAGATATGATAGCTATAGTATAGATTGGCTTTTCTTGAGAAAATCAAAATGTGTTTTTTGTTTTAATCTTTTACCTGTAAGATAGGGTCATGTTTTTTTATGAATTGGCTTTATAATTATATGAAGAAGAATTTTACTCTTTTTAGAAGATGATAATATAAGAAGACAGAGAGAAAGTTCTTGGGAATTGTGCTTTGGTCTTGGCATATTATACAACTACATGTACTACTACTACTACTCATAATAATAATAATAATAATAATAATTTATTGCAAAGCAAAAAACAATGCATTAAAGCATTAAAGTGTAGAATAAATTATGTAACAACCTGACAAATACATAAATAACAGAGAACAATCAGATGTTAAAGCTGCATTAAGTTTACCAAATTTCTAATTTTTTTTGAATTTCTACAAATATATTTTCTTAAAAGTAGATATCTTCTAACTACGATCCGTGACATTCATTTTCTAAAATTTCATTTCTTTTAGCTGTAAATAAACGGAATCCTCTGACCGGTTGGTCAGTGTTTTACGATGGTAATTATGAGCTTGGAGCATGCGCACGGATGTACGGAAGAGCCTAGAATCAAAGGTGAAACATGACAGATTGCATTAATTGTCCTTCATTAATATCCAGATGTATTTGAAATGGTGTTATTTTTCCCTTACTAAGTCACAAATGACAAATTCAACGAAGTTCTATGTTTAATTTATCGTATATCAACATTTTGAAAGTTGTGTTTAAATGACCCGGGTTTTGATGACGTAACCATGTTCTAATATTAGATCCAAAATGCTGCATCTCACTAGGTAAATACTGTAATTTCTGTATTTATTCGAGCTTTTATCGTTGAACCAAATGTAACATTGTTCATTAGGAACATCATTTATTAGATTAGCACCATTTTATTTTTTTTTCTTTGGAAAACTTAATGCAGCTTTAAGTAGTTGAATATACTAGATTATATATTATTATTATTATTATTATATTATTATTATCATCATTTTGATTGTTTTCAAGTTTCATGAAAGGTTGGCTTAAAACATTTATATTGATTAAAATTCATGAATAGAGAAATATGCATGTCAAAATGTCGACCAAAAATCTTAAAGATACCATCACAAAGTGACAGAGTAATTTGTTGTAAAAATTTGAAGCTGTATTTTAACTGGACTTTTAGTGAACAGGAATGAGTATTTCCTGGTGGGTGACTAATTGTTCTTGTTATTTTGGTGTCATATCCTATCATCCACATCTTATATTTTTTCACTGTGTTGAAATTTGATAAATGAAATTCCAAATAACTTGATACAGTTGATAAAATTTGAAAAATAAGAAACATATTGACTAATTTATCAAGGTGCTGACCTTAAACAAAACCCCCTCCAGCAACTGACTGTCCATGAATGACCAGTGTCCAAGGAGTGTCAAAACACTTGTTTTTAAAGCTTTTTTTTTCAATCTGCCCTGAAGGTAAAAGTGACTAGAGGAAAAAGAAATAAGTCTAGTGCCAAAGTAGTTTATTTTGTAAAAAAAGGAAAAATATCTAAATAATCCAAACTTTCTATGGCATGACAATCTTGTAACTTCTACATGAAAATATTTTATTTGATAAAATTATGATAACTGATGTAAACTTATAATTTTAGTTTAGAACTTGAAGAATTCTCCACTTTACTAAATATATTAACAAATCAGAGAGAGAGAGAGAGAGAGAGAGAGAGAGAGAGAGAGAGAGAGAGAGAGAGAGTTTAAGTGGGATAGAAAGCATACAAAACTTGCAATTATACATATATTTGCTGTATCAAAAAGTACATACATTAGAAGTTTACAAATACTATTTGAAGAACACTTCAAAAATTGTAACCATTTAGTATATTTATAGTACATTTTCATTTCAGGATAATAAGTAAATATATATATATTTATATATATATATTATTTTTAAAAAAGTTCATTTTATTATCCATGTTTATCTTCAGAAAAAATGTTGATTTTTATAACATTGTACAAGGTTAGAGACTGAATCCTAATCCATGAGCCATTAATAATAACAGAGAGATGGTTTTATGATGATGATGATGATGATGATGATGATATCAGATGTCATAAAAGCAAATGCATTTCAATAGTATTAATACAAGAAAAAAAAACTACTATTTACTTTACTACAGTGAAAAACTTACTAGACACTTTAAATATACAAATTCATAAACTATGATACAGTCATTAAACATAGGACATTAAACACAGTTATAATTTTAATTGGTATATGATATTTGTTAGTTTAATTTTTAAGAATTTTGTAATGCTAATGACTAAACAGTCTTTTGTATGCATTTAAAAATAAATAAATAAAATAAACTATTTTAAATACCTTAAAAATATGGAAACAATGATCAGTTTTACACAACATTAGCACAGTCTAACATTGTTATTTGCACTCTTTATCTCCTGTGTGACGTGTATAATGTTTTGATTTTTTTATTTGGATTCATTTAAAATGTAACTTAATATTCTCTAAATAACATTATCTATTTAATCTTCAGAAATTTAATTAGTAATTTTATCTATTTCTTTATTTTAGATATAGAATAATTTGTTTAACTATGTATTATATGACAAATTTTTAATGAATTAGTATCGGCATATTGTACCATTTATTTTTCTCCATATCATATCTCAGTGACCATGCATGGACAACAAATATCATCTGTCGAATCATTCCAGTTAAATTAGCAACAAGTTTTCACTTACATGGATAAAACCTATAATTAATTTGAATTATTGTACTATAAATATGGTAACCATATAAGGACATCCATCGGCATTTTTCAGAAGTGTCCAAATAATGTCATATTGAATTATAAAATCAGGATTTAACTTTTGACAGTTTTTAACTCATTAATCTAAATAAAGAACACTTAGATACAGGAATGTACTATTTCTGTTACACCTTACCTGAACACAGAGAACACCTGGTAATTAATTATCAAAGTTAAGGGGCAGCTGACCACTCTGACATGGCAGGAAGACACCTAAAACTGAGCATGAACACTTCACTGCCCTCATTATCATCAAACAAAATATGATTGGAATTAATGGATATTTTACATGAATTATTCCACCTCTGTGACATTGTTGTTTCTGATGTGTTTATAATTATCACATTGCATGCAAAATTCTATTAGGAATTTTTGTTTCCAATTACTGTAATAAAATTTTTAAAAATAAAAAGTTTGACTTTTTAAATACCAAATCAATTAAATACCAAATGTTTGTCCTTAAATTATCAGTTATATAACAAATGTAGATTGCTAAAATATTGATTTTATACCAGATGCTGGTCCCTAAAATGTAAATTATATATCAAATATGGGTACCTCAGTTTATATGATTTTGTCATAACTGTTAAAATCAATATCTCACAAATAAAATCTTCAAATGATAATTTTAAAAAAATTCAGTTAGTGTCTTGCTTGGTACATTTTTATAGCTTTGTTTCAAAAGTATAATTTAAAAGTAGCTCTGTTAGGTGTAGTAGCCAGAAAAACCACCAGCCTTCGACAAGTGCACTGACGAACTCTCTCACTTTAGGATTTAGGTTCTATTAGAGGTGAAAAGTTGGTATACATTTAGTGTATTTAGGCAAGAAACACTCAAATTTTGGTCTTGACCATGTGTAAAACTAAGTATAAAATAATTAAATGAAATATTCTAAAGATAACAATTTTTGTCACCAACTGACAAGCTATATCGAATATAGATTTTATTTACAACTGAATAAATAATTATACAAACTAGAATCTAGTAAATGATGAAGCTAGGTGTCAAATTGTCCTAACATTTGACCAATACATCATAGTAATTAGAGCTAACAATTATGACCAATCATCATGTGAGGATTTATTTATCAGTTTTTGATGCCTTAAATGTTCCAGTGAGTGTAATTAAACATAATTAATGGCCACGTGCCCTCATCTAATCAGTGTCATCAGAATGAGAATGATAATTATTCTGATAAAGGTGGAAGTTTTTCAGATATGGATAATTTTGCATGAAAAAATGAAGGAGTTTTGCTGAAATCTGCATCTACTTACATTATTACATAAAAACTGATAGTGATATCTATTATCTTTGTAATTACTACAATCAATGTTGTCCTAATTATTACACATGTGTATAAATATCTCTTTATAATTTGAAGTGAAATATATATAAAAAAAATACCAGTCGCTTTGTAACATGTTTGCATAGTGCAATAGCCAAAATAACTTGCTTAAACAGGGAACTGTAAATACTCACTGACAAAATCTGATTTCAAAAAGTTAATTACAGGATATAGTGCCTGACATAATCTGATTTCAAAAAGTTATCACTGGATATAGTGACAAAATCTGATTTCAAAAAGTTATCACTGGACATAGTGACAAAATCTGATTCAAAAAGTTATCACTGGATATAGTGACAAAATCTGATTTCAAAAAGTTAATTACAGGATATAGTGATAAAATCACTTTTGTATCATTTCTGTTGGTTGATTGTTGTTTTATGTCACATCAGCAGTCTTATCATCAAAACAACTCTTTCTCATTAATCTCAATTACTGGCAGTTATCTGTTCACTAGTTCATGTTTTTATTAGTTTTCCCACTTAGCCAACATTTTAAAATTTCTCATTCCCACTTAGCCAACTTTGTTAAATAAACAATTAAGATCTCACCTGGAAAATTTTCCAGGATAATTCTATGATAATATGGTGAAATTAATTTAATTAATGTAATATTATTTATAAATTTTATTCAAATTAATTTTTATTCTTTGGGGTAAAACAGGCAAAATCAGACTAAACATTATTGTTTTATTCAGATTTAGATACTGTATTGTAAAATTATTGTAAAATTTTACTCAATATACAATGCTATTTGTCATTTAGCAAAAAATCATCCAGTTTGCACTTAAACCTTTTGTAATCTTTATATGAATAGTTATTTCAAAACTGAATTTTTAAGAATAACATATATCACTGGTGTGATATGAGAACACAACACTACATAAGTCTCCTAATTTTCTAATTTTGAGAAAGGTAATAGCAATATTTTGAGTCCCTTCCTTGCATTTATATTTGTTGCGCAAATGTTTTCCTTCAAATCAAACAAAAGATAACCAGACATGGTATTAATTTTCAAATCCAGTCAATGACCATTACCGCCAGAAGTTTTGAATATCCATACCATTTGATTTTGTAAGCAGAAAGTTTCAAGACCACATTTTAACTTTTTAACATCCTAAGTAAATCTTCATAAGTTTGTAAAGCAGTAGAAAATAAACTCGAATAGCTCATCTGTTTAATCTGTAGATAAATCAAAATGGCCAATTAACTTTAACCAGTGTTAAAAATTTAGAGCTCAAAAAGATTTAAACATACAAGCTTCCTTGATAAAACATGAAATTCAAAATGACATAATAGTACTATACTGTACCATAATGCCAATAACATTTGAGATAAAATACAATGAAATTTTTTTTCCCCCTTTTTAACATTATTTTTTTATTCATTCATTCTTTTTATTTTCGAAAATAGATAAAAAATAATAAATAAATAAATAAATAAGATATATTTTAAAGAAAATGATTGCATAATAGAGAGTGGATTGTGTTTTATAACACAGACAAGATTCTTTTACTTATATACAAGAGGGTCAATTCTGAGAACTCACTGTAAACTATTTTTCTTGTAAATATCATCTTGATGTGCAAAAAGTCAAATTTTCATTTTAAAGTGAATATAATCCTGATGTTTAACATGAAATTATAACATGATACAAATATCAAGAATATAAACATCAATATTTTAATATTTTCCAGAAACAGACTATACCCTCACCTGTAATTAAAACCTATTGTTTTGCTTAATCCTACTACTGACATCAATTCCCACTTAGCCAACATTTAAAACCTTACCTATTGGTACAAAATTTCAAGATGTTGGCTAAGTGGGAATGAACCTCTGCTTTGTACCTTTTAATGCATAATGAAGATAAACTCAAGAGAGCTAGTACACTAAACAAAATGTTGTAGATAATCTCTCTACTTTTTTAATGGTATGGAGTCGATTATTTGATAAGGATCAAACCCATGGCCAGTGTTGAGACACCTTGATTTAAAAGTGGCAAGCTATCACATTAACCACTAAGTCTTGATGACCCTGTGCATATCATTTATCAGTCAATGTCAAATTAAAGGCCCAATTAATTTTTACAGAGGGTTGAAAATTGAAGTCATTTGTAAGAAGTAGGACTTGTGTTAATTTGAAAGTGTGAGGTTTCTAGATTTCAAAAATAACAAAATTTTCCACACGACTTTCTCCAATAATATTTCAAATGCTATTATAAATGACCTCTTACATCATGATAACTGATGTTAAAGTAACAGTTATTAATTGTAAACGAACAATGCATAAGTTGTAAGTTGCTTTGATTTAGTTTTTAAAATAGAGTATTGCTGTAGCAATTTTATCGCGTTAGTTTAAACATTTCACTTGCACTGTATATCAACAGAGGAGGCAACAACAGCAGCCATCTTGGCCATTTCATTCTGATAAACTGATTCTTTAGTTTTTAAGATTTAAAATACTTAAGATAGCAACTTTTTGATCATGGAAATTATGTCTAATTGTAAGTCCAATGAATACATAAATAAAACAAATCACCGATAACATGAATTAAACATTCAAAGACTTTTTAATCCAATTATGACCAACTGTTACTTCTTAACGGATGTTAAAAATGATTTGAACTAAAACATTTAACTAAGTTTTTGGCATAAAAATGTAAAATAAATGAAATAATAAAATAGATAAATAATTAAAAATAACAAAAGCATTTGCAAGCAACTCAAATATTTGCGACAAACATCAACTCTGCCAGTTTCAACTGAAAATTTATGCTTTTATAAAAGTTGCGAAAGTTAATGACATTATTGAATCTCTATTATTCTCTAAACCCAATGAATGTTTACGTAAGTGCATTTGATGAATTCTTTATAATTGAACAGATACGTCTCTTTAATTATAAAGAACTCAACAAATGTACTTACGTAAGCATACCAAATTTAACACATTATTTGTTAACAAGGCAGTAATATAAATGTGAATCCTTTTAAAAAGACAAAAATACCAACAGGCCTGGAAAATGTGCATTATGCCCCTAACAGAAAAGCATACAATTTGATCCAGTGTGTTTAATACACCATTAGGACCAAGTACCACTGCCTTAGCTCAATGTGTAGAGTGCTTGTTCCTTTTTTGGGAGGTCAGATTTAAGCTAGTGACATTCTGATATAAGTGAAATATTCTTAATTGGGACTCAAAACCCCATTTAATTAACAGACAGCTGAGTAACAGATGAAATTTATGACAATAATAAGTATCTACTTTTTAAAGATTAGCTTTTGACGTTTATGAAGGCAAATGGATGTTTAATCATGATGATAACAATAAATTGACCAACAGTTTAATTTTGCTTAAAGAAATGACTTTGCTTATTACTCAATGTTGGCTTTCCAGAATGAAAAAGCAGTTTCAATTACAACTGTTTGCGACTCTGAAAGAATGTTTATTTTTGCAGTACTGGTTCTTCCATCTTTGATATTAAAAAGTTTGTTAATGAGAATTGTCTGAGATTATTTGATAATAACAAACCTTTTTTGAATAAATGAAGTATAGAACAATGTTTGAATATATCTATTAAAATGGAAATATTTTTTTTTGGCATAACCATAACTTCTACATAAATTATTAAGATCTTTAGGCATCAGTATGCATCACCAAAGGTAATAAACAATATTTACTGTCATGAAAAACAAGAAAATTGTCAAAATATACTATTTGTATCGTTTTTTATTATAATTCATTATTAAAATATCTGTCAAATATTGTTAGTTAGGCAAGGGATAATGACTTTTGTCAAAAAGACACGAATTTATTAACATCCGTTATTATTCATTTGCATTCAGCATTACAGCAGAAACCATTATTAAGCGTTGAAGTTTACCACTACACCGCTTACTAAGTATTTGCCATGATTAAATCTATTCTGAGGCTTGTAATTATGTAAAATAGAATATTTCTAGTATAGCTAATGCATTCTCCTTTTGCAAGACTGGGGAATAATTCAAGAGACCCAACATACTTCATTGTACTTAATGCTATAAAACTATAAACTTTCACATGTACAAACAAAATATCCCCGCGTTTTAACTTTTATAGAAGTACTACGATGTAGAACAAAGCTTACCACCCGTAAAATTCTTATTGATGAAGATTTTTTATGAAAGGTTTTGATTATCATGGATGTTAATATAATGGATGTTAAAATTTGAGATCTTTCTTGAAAGAATTTAAATATATCATGACAAATAGTATTTGTAATTGGTAACTTTCAGGAGTGGACATTATTGCCTAATTCGCAATAAAATAAAAATCTGTCGATACTGTTCTTGTTGGCTATACTGCCGATCATGCTTGTTAAAACCTTAATGGAGACAACAGTCATTTTAAGAAATGATTAGCCTGACTCAAGTTATTGGCGACAACCGGACATTTTTATAAACTTTTAATTAAAGTGTAATAAATGACAGATTACAGCATTACTTATTTTTGATCTGAAATTGTGTTTTTCATTATAGTTTAATCTACATGAGTTACATAACGCTTGTTAATGTTTTTGTTGCGACAATTGGTTTTCACCCTCTGTGCTCGGTAAAAAAACAATATGCTTTGGAAAAATGCTATTAAAACTTCAAGACCAACAGGATATCAAAATAAGAAAAACCACTTCAGTCGTTATTTGTTCTAAAATAATAATGTTCTGTGTTTCTTAACTGTATCTGTCAATGTGACATGCAAAATTCAGGCAATTTGATATATTTAAGGTGCGGTCTCTGCTCATACAGAACATTGATGCATCTAAATATTGTCTAAATATTACACACATATATACGTGACTATGATAACACAATTACAAATATTGATTAAAATTTCATATTTCTGTAATTTTATGAAGTTAACAAGCGACATGCATTTTCTTTAATTGGGCCTTTAAATTGATATTGACTGTTATGTGAAACGTTTTATAATCATTTCAAGTGTAAAATGTTAAAAACATCATCACAACTTGAACTTCTGGATACATGCAACTCAAAATTGAAGTCATTTACATTTCAAACAATACATGTTTCATTGCTTTAAGAATTATCACAAAGTGTTCATGAAGTGATGCACCATTTTATTTGCTAGTATAGATCAACAGAAAATATACATTAGCAATAATGTCTTGTAGACAGGCATGCCTGAGTGGTACTTTCACTCACTTTTAATGTCAAAGGTTGCGACTTTAAACTTCATCCAGAGCTTTGAAATTTTCTGAGATGATTTTCATCGTCTAGTCACAGCAAAGCTGTAAAAAAGCTAAATATACTAGAATTTTTTTCAAACTAGAATAAAACCCCATGCCACATGTTTAAACACATGCTACCAACACCTTTATAGAGTGCACTTTCATCTAGAGTTGAAACAGATTCTTAATTTCACAGATGGAACATAAAGCATAATGGTCAGAAAAATGCAAACAAAACTATGTTCTACATCAAGACATGAAGTGTTTATTGACCCTATCCCATCCAATTAGTGAATAACCACCTAAAAGAGTGAGGGTACATACATCAACTTTTCAGGTACTTGTGGCTGTGACAATTTTTTTCTGCCTTGGATTTCTTAGAGTTATTAACCATTTTCAGACCTATGCATATATTTTTGTATTGGATGGATGGATAGTGTCTATATAACAAGAAAATTTTTGGAAAATATTACAATTTTAACAGAACAAATTTACATTAGCTTGCTTATCCGTATCTAAATGATGAGAGTTTAATGCTATATGAATGTAAAGGACATGCAAATAAAAATTTAAAGGAAGACTGCAAAATATAATATGCTACTTCAAGTACAATAGTTTCTCTAAAGATGAGGAGAAGAAGGCTGGGAGATCTATGATCATTACACAGGTGACTTAAATCCTAGATAAGCTTTGTGATATAAAGGTAGATATTAAATGGGAATTTTATCACTAGATTTTAGAAGATTAATTGTACTTTTCGTATGATAATCTAGTTAAGCTCTTTAGCAGCAGCATTAAAAGAATTAAAATAACACTTAATAGTGTTATTTTATCATTGTGTTCTAAAGAATTATGAAGGGGTCTTGTTGGTCGAGTGATCTGGTTAACAGATCATAGTGCCCTTTATTGAAAACAGTCTGGGTTCCAACCCCACTCTGGCAGATTCTGAGAAAGTTTGTCAGTTGGCTTGACAAAGGTTGGTGGTTTTGTACAGGTTCTTTGTTTTCCTCCACTGTCCATGGACTGAAAGTCTTGATATATGTGGAAAAAAATCTTGACTGGGTGTTAAACACCATTAATTCACCACTCAAAAAATTGATATGATACACTGTTATCACTGCAGTGAAATCAGAAGTACATATGTACTGAAATCTTTAAAAACTCAAAGGCTTATTAATGACTTCAACAGCATGCAGAGTTATTGAACTTTTTGATCTTTAAATTTTTAACAAATGAATATATAATTCTTTTATTATACTAAGTATATGTTTTAGATTTAATGTTTATCATTAATTTATGGCCATGTTAAATCTTTTAGTTTTTATCAATTATCTAAATAAAATTTCTCACTTAAAAAATAAAAAAGAAAGTTTGGTTTTGAGGCAAATTAATATTACATAAGAATATTGTATTTTAGTTTTAGGATTGATTATTAGATTAATCTGTTTCACACTTATTGTTTATTATTTATTAATAGTCCTGTGGTCAAAACTTTGATTTTTATCAATAATCCCCAGATTATTACATCAAAGTAAAGATGTTTTAATTTTAGAATTATATTAAGATATAAATATTAATTCATTTGTCAAATATTATAGCAATATGTTACACTTTTACTGATAATCATTAATTTATGGGCTGATGATTAAAACTTGATTTTTATCAGTAATATGTAGGTTCACACATCAAAGTGAAGTTAACTTGTAATAAGCTTTAAATATTACACTTATTAGTGAATACTGAGCAGATTTTCAAGTTTTTAGATTTAGTGTGTAAATGCCCGAGGTCTTTTTATCATTATTTAAGAGATATCATTATGATATGATTGTTTAAATGATGGGTAAGTAGAGATATATGAGGTTAGATCTGACCCTTAGGGGTTAGGGGCCTTTTTGATCCTTAATAGACTCATCATCACCTTTTGTACAATTAGTCAGATCATAAATTAACACCATCTGTTTCTATAATGATTCTATCATTTAATACATTTTTCTCTAAATTCAAAGGAAAAATGCTGGAAGACCCATAATTCAAGGAAATAATTTAACTTGTTATTTGACAAATTCCAAAACAACCAGTATTTCCATTTTGTGTGCAAAATTGAAATCCAATTGTATAACTTTATTTACTGATGGAGAGAGCCAAGAAATATGCATTAGTTTACTTGGCATGACCTTGAAATATATCCACAGCTTTTATGCACAGACCAGTTCTAAATGTGAATTAATGTGGTTTTACATGATGTTTTAGTTAGGATTATTTCACTTACATCCAAATGTCATCAGATATGACTGAAGTTACAGAAATGTATACGTTACTTTTTGTGTTTTGTCTGTACATACATGGGTTTTTAAGGTACCATCTAGAAAACTCTGGTGTTATGGACTCTAGGTAGCTTTGTCTAAATGTGAAGTTTCAAGCTATAAAATCTTTTGAGGAACTATAAGTATTTGTTTTTCCAAGTAAAATCACAATTACTTCAAATGAAGTCTAATGTCAGCAAACATTCTTTGAAAACAAAGATCATGCAAGAACTAAAAATGTTCATATAAAGCCTTATCTATAAACTCTACTTTAGTCCAAGATGTGTAAGTCATTATTAATGAAATAAGCAACTTTTAAGCAATGATGCTACATGTAAGATCCCAAGTTTTTGGACCTTTGTATTTAGAGTTACTATGACTATTATATATGAAGTTGGCCATATGGTCAAAGGCTTGATGAAGGGTTTTTTCCTCCAGAATTGATTGTCTCATAAAAGTGAAAGAATTTTGACTGGGTCATAACAGTAAAACATCATTCCAGGGGTAGCTGTTGTATATAGGATTAAGAGGTACCAGCTACTGAAGACCCATTTTTAATGTCATTACAGGTATTTATAGAAACAGTTTCTTATGCAGAAATTTATCAGGTTGTTACATCAGCCTTCAAATACAACATGTAGCTTCAATCAAAAGTCCCCTAGAAAAAACAACAGCAAACTAACTTAGATGTTGCTAAAATCCATAATTACAAAAAACCAAATCTTTACCAATGTCACTTTTTTATTTTTTACTTTTTTCTTGTTTTTATCAGTTTTATCTTTCTTTCTAAAAAGCTACATTAAAATGATGATATTAAAATGGCTTCTGGTAAATCCAGTTTGTAAGCTACACACGCTAGGCACTATGTATGTCAAAAACTACTCAAATTTTATAAATGCGTTGTATTTACAAACGAAATACAATATCCATCTTCAGACAATTTCTAATAGATACTCAAATAAATCCTATAAGTTGCTGAACTTCATGTACCAATGTTTCCTGTGATATTCCTTGTTTTTACCTTTCCATTCCCTACGGTTATCAAAGTTAGGAAAATGGATTTATTTTTTCTTTCCAAGTTTTTCTGAAATAATGATAAAAAATAATTTATAAATATTACATGCATTATCATAGTGCATTAGTCACCAGTCAAATAGTAAGTCATGATACAACCTCTAATAGTAAGGGGGCTCAATGGTGCAGTGTGGTTTAAACACATAATCATGGATCAGTGCTTTAATTGCAGTTCACCACCCAAGTCTAATTCTAATAATTGTTTGGGCAGATTCTTGAATAATTTTTTTCCAGTTTAACTTTTGAAGGTTTTCTATAAGTTCTTTAGTTTTCCCTCAACATACCAGTAACTAAAATAATCTTGACTGGATTAAAAACTCTATTTAATCCAACCCAGTGGCTCTGGAATATTTACCATCTTGTTCCTGGTCAATTTCTACTAAAGACACCTTCAAAGTTGCCCTTAATGTTCACTTAGTAAAAGACAGATCATAAAAATATAGAATAGCAAAACCCATTAATTTCTCATAGAAATTAATCTAAAACTGACTGAAATTATTATTTGTCATAACCAGTAAGAAGTATCAATGATAATCTGGTAAACTCTATAAACTGCAGCGAAATCAAAGGGTGAATTCAGACCTTTCTCAGTCATAGGCAAGACCAAATGTGGGAATGAACCCCTGATACCTACAAGTCACATAAACTCTTTACAGACATTGACTTTTACAATTTATACTTACGGTTTTTCTTTATAATGTTCTCTCTGTTCATCTTCTGGTATTGCTTTGGGATCTTTGCCTTCTAAATATGCAATAAAATGTTAAGGATGAATTTCAAAGTTCTTTGACTTGACCCTCTCAAAAAAGGCCAAGTTTTTAGTTATAAATATATTTCTAGGAAAAAAGATGTTACCGGTACAAAGTAAAGAAGAAAGTTAGTGTTACCTATTTATTGAATGTTGCCATAGTAAACCCAATCTTTAAGAACACCCAGCCTCACTTCAAAACAAAGGTCAATATAATTTTGTTTGGTTTGTATTTTATACCACATTTTTCCTTTTAGAGCCAAAGATACTTTTCTTTGAGGAATACATTTGGTATATTTGACTTGATCTTTTCCCAACATCTTTGTTTATGATTCATTTATAAATATTCAACCTTCATATAAATGCCAAGTCAAAATAAAGTGATTTGACTACAATGTTCAATAAATTAAAAAGAGGGTATTGTTGACATGTTTTTATGGATCGCCATAGTTCTTAGTGTGAGACAGTTTGCTAGTTTACATGCTCAATGACCTGGTTGTCTCCCATCACCATAGTTTCCTTCATCATTCCAGAAGTTACAGTCTCAATGAAAATAAAAGAATCTTGACTGGAATATATTGCACCACAAAATGCAGTAGCCAAGCAAGCAGAAATCCCTACACTTGTACACTCAAAGAAAATGACAACTAAGATAAAATATGACAACTTTCATTAGCCCATGTTTGATATAATGTTAAAAAGGTACATTCAACTAGAAACAATATCAATTTCATATAAATACTTAAATATTATAAAATTTCTACCTTTCAAATCTTTTAAAAGCTGTTTTATAAATATTTCTTTAAGTGGGATGACAGTATTTTTCTTTTGCTCCAAATCTCTGGCTTTCTCTAAAGCCTCTTCTACTGACAATCCAATCCATTCAGCCTCTTCTTCCTGTAATAGAAATAAATGAATATAATAATCACACATACTGAATTTTACAATTTATTTCTTTAGAAGACCCATCTACTAAAAACGATTTATTTTATTGAAGTGTACATGTATATAAATTTTTTCTATTAATGAGTGTAGAATTGTTAATTTTAAATTATTTGTTTGTTTATTTATTTATTTGATTTTTTGTCATAAAATATTTCTGTACTTGATAAAACACAGTTTTACATTGTTAATTCACAAGGCTAAATTATGCTGAAATTTCTGCACAAGGAAATAAAATAAAATGATTTATATACTAAGTATATACTCTATATATAGAGTACAAAATAAATAATTGAATATATGATATTAATAATCAGTTGTATGATATTTGAAAAATGGGATTGTTTAATTCAGATAGATAAAACAGGTGCAAAAAGTATAAAGGTGACACGAAGTGTAAAATCAATTAGTGGAGGTACTCATTGACAATATTCTGGTTTATACAGTCACATACATGATACAGCTCCTGATTGATAATTTCATGCAACATATTTTAGACTTTGATCATTGAGGACTATCTTAAAATAAAGTAGAAGATGTCCGTGAACCATCTGTATATATAAGGTTAATAGTAACAAGTGTTCTCTTCCACATCTCCCAGTGGGAGGTACATGGTGTGGGGAGGTACCATATGGTCAAAATCTTTCTGATGATACCCAAAATAATTTCCATCTGTTGATTTGAAGTTTTATAAAAATTCACAATTTTAACTGTAATAAATTATCTGATATGAATGACATTTTACAATTAAATAAAAACTTTTGTTTTTGTTTTGAAGTGATTTTGTTTTAATTAATTATTCTTAACAAAATAATTTTAACAAATACTTATAATATACCGTTAATTATCAAAATTATCATTCCATAAATGTGTTGAAATGAAAGTACCAGTTTCTTTCACTCACGGAATCTTGAGAACTGGACTCTTGTTTTTTTTTTTTTTTTTTAACATGACTTAAGTTCAAATCCCAGCTCATATGGAGAGGAGGGGGTTGGTGGTCTAGTTTATGTTTTTGGATCACTACATTTTTTACCACAGCTTCAAATCTCACTCAAGCAGATTCTACCTAGTTTGTGTGCAATCCAGTTTCCTCTACCATCCCTCCCTCTACTCCATTCTAATTCATATGGAATTAAAAATCATTCAATTTAAAATACTTTCCAAGTTGTGATTTCATCTCTTTGCAATCTAAAGTACGGTATGTCTTTGCAAGTCTACATTTTTTTTTAATCTAAACTGTTAGCTGAATCAGCTTTACCTTGAAAAGGGTAAAATAATTGTTTTATACCCTAGTCAAGCCAGATTCTTTTACTTCTATAAAGGTAGTCAGTTCTGGGATGGTGTAGGATACCAGGGTATCAAAATAAAAACCAACAACCTTTAGCAAGCAGGTATCAAGCATTAGATTCTGTATTTTCATTTCACAAATAAACACACAGTGATACCAGTGCTCTAGGAACACTAATGTCTTCAGAGCTGGCATCCTACTGTTTTGATAGGTATTTGTCATTATTGGTTTTGAAGTAATACTTTGTATCATGATGGAATGACCATGTAAGAAACACAACATCACAAAATTAAGATAGTCTTAAGTTGAGATATTATCTGAAGTTAATTAAAGACATTCACATAAATATCATCATCAATTTACATTTTCCTTTTCCCCCAGCCAGTACATCAAAGTACCCCTTGGGAAGGAACTTTTATGTAATAATAATAACTATATTAATATCAAAACAATTTAAGTTTTTCTCTTTCTTGTAAGACATTATATGTAGTGTTACTGTCAAAATAATCAAATCATCATCTTACTGAAGTTCAAAGATGAGCCTTAATGATCAGAGACAATTTACAAACTTAGACATATTTGTCTTATCTATCAGGACGGACCCAGGAGTATTTGTTAATTAATGTAGGGACTGGAGACCATAATTAAATACTTATGTAAAACAAATAATCTAAATTCTTTCCTAAATCAGTTTTTCTGGTTGTGAAATATATCATCTAACTAACCAATAAATTTGAAATTAGAAAACAGACAGCTTCATTGGTTGGAGTTTTACTTGAGGTTGATCATCAGGTTTTTTAGCATTACAGGGTAAATCTGGACCTGGTTCACAATCAATCCTTCACTAAGATTTTCTTTAACTTAAATCCAGAAAATTTGGTTAATTGTTAAGATATAAAGAAAATTATGGTCTTATTTTGAATATTCCTTCAAGCTTACAATATCTGTATTTATCAGTAGTACTGATAAAAATGTTTATTTGTAATTCCAGAAAAGATTGCAAAAACTTGCTAAATTAAAGTTTGAGGAAAATCTTAGGTAAGGAATCCATTTAAATTATAGGAGTATATTTAATATTAAATTCCTGTTTTTTTGTTTTTTTTACACCTAGCTCCAGTCTCACAGGAATGGCCATTGATCACACACTTATGACAATAGTTTTATAGTTCATTATTCTAAAAAACATGGTCTTATCTTTCTTTAAAGATGCGTCAAACTTTATAATTCTTTATAATTACATCTGCCTGCCTTGAGATGTTCAATATTGCTAGTAGAATGGATAATTTCATGCAATACTGCTTTAGTTGTTAAGACATATTATGACACCAGACACATTAACATGTTCTGACCACTGTACTTAATAATCAACCAAAACATACCTATAAAATTCAAACTTCCTGTACCAGAGGCTGACCATTCAAACAGGATGAACATTAACCTGGGATACAGGACTAAACACAATGAATTCTACATAGGATGTAGTGTTTTATATAGCCTTCTAGCTATACATCTACCCCAGGGAACAGAACTTATCATGTTGTTGTTTAATGTTAGCTTTCTAATTTAAAATAGGTTTATACTTTAATAATTACTGTCCAGTAGCAGTTACAAACAAATACATTTGTACTGATTATATGTTACATAATTTCCCCTCTCCCCCCCCCTCTCTCTCTCTCTCTCTCTCTCTCTCTCTCTCTTAGATCTGCCTGAGTTGTACCTAGGTGGTGAGAGGTGCTGTGATCCATGAGAGAGTTCACAATACAAAATAATCTGGATAAGGAAGGAGGGGGATAAATGATGCTTTATCTCTGATGTTTTATGAACCATTTGACATTTTACAAGTAAATATAAAGTAGTAATGTTTTATAAATAAGAATGTCTCAGAATTCTAAATGATGCTATCTCATTCATTTTACTTAAAAATTTAAAACATTTTCATTCCTCTTTTATGAAAACCAGTGACAGATCAGATTTGCAACAATTATCAGCAATTATCTTGTCATATAAACTATAGCAAATGGTCAACACTTATCATTTTCACTTTTTCTTTTCTTTTTTTTTCTCCAACTTATTTTACTAACTTAATAGCATCTTAAAACCACTGAGTGCTTCAGAAATTTGGAGATGTTAAATGGATTTGAATTAATAATAAACAATATTCCTTCACATATATATACCATATGTCATCCTTGTATGAGGATACAATGTTACAGTTTTACTTCCAATTATACATAATACATGTATTATAAATTCCACCAAAATCAAAATACAAGAGGACAATGAACTATCACTTTGATATTTTTGTTTATTTTTTTTTAGTTGTAAAAATTGTATCTATGAAAAACTTCCCTGGGAAGATTGAGGGATTTTCTTTATTTCTTGACTGGTAAGTACATAATCTACTTAAATTAGCTATAGTTGGTCAAACATTTTATATAGAGCTAACCATGTCAGTTGGCTGTTTGTGAGTCAAGTGGACAAACTCGCTTTCACTAGGATTTGCTAATGTAATTTGAATCTAAGCAGTGAAAAGCAACACTGTGATCCATAAGCTAGCATTATAAACCAAGTTACTAAGACCTCTATGAGGATCAAAATACAGTAGTATTTTGAGTAAGAGGATTTAAGAGCTAATTATTTAAAATTGATATACCTTTGACAAATAGCTTAATCACTGCTGATTTGATGCTGAACAACATGCAATCTAACAACCAAACAGTCTCAACTACAAGACAGCCTAAGTATTTAGTGAAATTAAATCTTCACTCTTTCAAGGTACAATCTTTTCATCATGTTTGGAGTGCAAAGATTTACCCAAATATTTTTAAACTTCATTTAAAAATCTAAACCAACTTATGGAATATGTCAAACAAAAACTATACTCATTTGATTTTGTGATGTTTTGAGAAACAGTTGATGTTTTTTACAATTGTAATAACACATGCTCTGATAATTATGTTTAACATTTAAATTGGAGTTTAGTTCTGCTGCACTGACTGTCAGAAATTCAACATCTAAATTACACAAATGATTTAAAATAAATTAAAAATGTCACATGGTCAATTATTTTTCCCAGAAAGCTGTTGTTATGCAACATAAATCAGGCATAATATCAAAATCGTTTTTAATCATTGGTGCACAGTGACTTTAAATCAGTTTTGGTTTTTAATTTTGATATTTTGCATAAATTTCACATATCATTTAAATCAGTAATGCAGTTTAACAAAAAATATAAATTAAAACCCATTAAATGGTCCATAAATATGTTTTTTACCTGACATGTTACATTTATATACATTTAACACAAAGAAAATCATTTAAATTTATAGTCACTTTAAAACTACATGCTCTCTATAAGAGAAGGTGATAAAATGTACTATTTTCATGGAAGCTTAGATTTCCAACAGCTATCAAACAAAGAAAAACAAAGTAATGATTTACTAAGGACCAAATTATCATCACCTTTAGCCACCATTATAATGTTGTATTATGTAGGGACAAGAGGGAAGGGGTGTTGTTTTAATTTGCCAAATTCATTTAGAAATTTCACAGAATTAGTTCAGCAGGCTATCCAATAATTTCTTTATCAATTTGAACAATACAAAAGTTATTCCACTTTCATACATAACTATTATATAAAGTAAGGCTAGTATTTTATTAAATACAAACCACATCACATAAACCATAGTTAGTAACCAATTCTTGACAAATTGACCCATTCTAGTGTGACCAAATCATACTGTGATCACCAAGGGTGTCTGTATTCAAAACTTCAAAACAATTATTAACGGCCATCTTCTTTGTATTACATTTCTCCATGTTTTAGAAAATATTGAATATTTATAACATTTCACAGAGATTCTATCTTTACATTATAATATTTTAGCCAGAAACATTAGAAATGTGTTAAGTTAAGAATTTGCTGACCAGAAGTCATACAAAAGCTTTATAATGATAATAATAATAAAATATTTTATTTTCATGTCACACAACAATACAGACAATTTATTAACAAAAATATATATATATAAAATGCATTATAAAATGAAAAACCTGTATGCATTAAAATTATTTGGAAATCAACCTGTGGATGATGAATTTTTAATACAGATAGTGTTCATTTTTAATTTTTTACAGGTTGGTAAATAAACTTCAAACTTTTGCCACTTAGTTGATTCAAATGAATATCTGAATATTGACCCAAAAAAAAAAAATCAATGATAAAGAAGGCTGTCAGAAACAAGAGGCCCAAAAGGGCCTGTGGAGCTCAACTGACAAAAATGGTTCTTGTGCCTTCATTTATACAAACTCGGTACAAGGACTTGAGCTGACGTTAAATGCTAAATATAAAAGCTGTAGGCCTTACAGTTTCAGAGAAGAATATTTTGAAATTTGACTTCCCATATAAGTATATGTAGATATATGTGCCCCTTGGTGGGACCAAAAATAGACCGGGGGCCACCATTTGTACAAACCTGGTAAAGGGACTTGAGCTAATGTTAAATGCCAAATATAAAAGCATTATGCCTAACAGTCTCAGAGAAAAAAATTTTTAAATTTGATTTCCAATATATACATATGCAGATATATGGACCCCTGGGGTGGGGCCAAAAATGGACCGAGGGCCACCATTTGTACAAACTTGGTAAAGGGGCTCAAGCTGATATTAACTGCCAAATATGAAAGCTTAAGGCTTCATGGTTTCAGAGAAGAAGATTTTCAAAGTTGATTTTCAATTATAAGCCATATATGCATATGCAGATATATGGACCCCTGGGGTGGAGCCGAACATGGACCCAGGGCCACCATTTGTACAAACTTGGTAAAGGGGCTCAAGCTGATATTAACTGCCAAACATGAAAGCTTAAGGCTTCGTGGTTTCAGAGAAGAAGATTTTCAAAGTTGATTTTCAATTATAAGCCATATATGCATATGCAGATATATGGACCCCTGGGGTGGGGCCAAAAATAGACCGGGGGCCACCATTTGTACAAACTTGGTAAAGGGGCTCAAGCTGATATTAACTGCCAAATATGAAAGCTTAAGGCTTCATGGTTTCAGAGAAGAAGATTTTCAAAGTTGATATCTCACTATAAGCCATATATGCATATGCAGATATATGGACCCCTGGGGTTAGGCCAAAAATAGACCGGGGGCCACCATTTGTACAAACTTGGTAAAGGGGCTCAAGCTGATATTAACTGCCAAATATGAAAGCTTAAGGCTTCATGGTTTCAGAGAAGAAGATTTTCAAAGTTGATTTTCAATTATAAGCCATATATGCATATGCAGATATATGGACCCCTGGGGTGGGGCCAAAAATAGACCGGAGGCCACCATTTGTACAAACTTGGTAAAGGGGCTCAAGCTGATATTAACTGCCAAATATGAAAGCTTAAGGCTTCATGGTTTTAGAGAAGAAGATTTTCAAAGTTGATTTTCAATTATAAGCCATATATGCATATGCAGATATATGGACCCCTGAGGTGGGGCCAAAAATAGACCGGGGGCCACCATTTGTACAAACTTGGTAAAGGGGCTCCAGCTGATATTAACTGCCAAATATGAAAGCTTAAGGCTTCATGGTTTTAGAGAAGAAGATTTTCAAAGTTGATTTTCCATTATAAGCCATATATGCATATGCAGATATATGGACCCCTGGGGTGGGGCCAAAAATAGACCGGGGGCCACCATTTGTAAAAACTTGGTAAAGGGGCTCAAGCTGATATTAACTGCCAAATATGAAAGCTTAAGGCTTCATGGTTTCAGAGAAGAAGATTTTCAAAGTTGATATCTCATTATAAGCCTTATTTTCACTTTTTACGAAGTATGACAGAAAAACGTTAAAAACGCGTAACCTAGTTTTTGACAGAATTTCATGAAATGTACAACCTACATGTTTAAGGGTGTCTAGAAGCTAAATATCACATCAGATTTTGAATATAACCTATGGTTTCAGAGAAGAAGCTTATTTTAGGTTTTTTACATTCTAGGTCGCTGTGACCTACTTTTGGTTGCCATGGAAACCAATTGTACAAATTTTCATCTACTCCTTCTAGGGATCATTCCTGCAAAGTTTTGCTAAAATTGGCCCAGTAGTTTCTGAGTTTTTGCTGTTAACGGACGCACGCACGCACGCACGCACGCACGCACGCACGCGCGCATCATGCCATAAGCTCATCTGGCTTTAGCCAGTTGAGCTAAAAATTGTTCATCTACACATCTAGTCCATCAAAAGCCTTTAATACTTAAAACAAAAAAGCCAGTGTTCACACTAACTTATGGTTGACATATTGGTAAATTTGTTTGTATTTTGTAGAAATAAACTAAAAACCTAACATAAACAAGAAACAAATCATCCACTGTGTCATATTTGTAGATTATGGGTTTGAACTTGATCAGATTCCATCTGAGACCTGTAAATGACAGTGTTTCTTTTGCTATTTTTTTTTTTTTTTAAATTATAACAAATTATTTCACTCAATTAAATTGTCACACATACAACTGCAGATGATGGGTCATACTGGAGATATACATTTACATATAGTATCTGAAGTTCATATATGATAGCTTCAAAATATTGATATTTCATGATTAAATACAGGTATACATTTAAAAATCTATCTTAATATTAAATAATAATAATTATAAACAAACAAACAAACTAATAAATAAATAAATAAAATAAGATGATGTAGCTAAGATGAACCAAAAAAATGGAATATTTAACTTAAAAATATTTCAAGAATTTCCCCTCTTCTTCAAAATTTTTCTCAACCCACAGACACAAATATATCATTAAAAAAATTGTATAATTTCCATCAATAAGCAAAATTTATGCAGAGTGCCTAACTGTCTGGAATACCATAGAAAGATGAAATCAAAAGAATATAAAAATTCTATTCTGGTAAACTGTAAACTATCATGAAATTCTAAGTTCACAATATCACAAAATTAGAATAAATTTTTCAAAATCATGCTACAGTATTTTATGAAGAATTTCTGTCAATGATTTTCAACTGGAACCACAAAAAGAAGAAATACACACTAAACAAAATAAATAATTCAAAATAAATCGATGTAAACCAAGAACTGTCACCACATTAAAAGTTTTCAATATTTACTTTTAAATCATCCTTTTTTTGGTTAAAATTTCTATCATTTATGAGGTGATGAAATGGGTTATTAAAAGGAGAAATGAATGGTAAATAAAACATTCTAAGAAAAATAAATTCTGTCATCAACTAGAGCTTAAATTTTATGATCTGTTATAAGTTGTAAAGCATTTCTACAGTCAAGATTTTTTTTATACATCTCATAAAGTATTTTATTGACAATGATGACCTTATGTAAAAACACCCAAGGTCAGAAGTTTTTATGCTGACATTTTGATGTCTTTTAAGCCCAAAGCCACATGTATGGGAATTGGTCAATATTCCAATGGTCATTTTTATTTAACTGATTAGAATCAATATGAATAAAATTTCTAAACATCATTATGATGTTTAGAATTTTAGACTTCAATGTTTTTGATAAAATCAGATGTTAGTGTTGTAAAACAAAATCCATAAAATGTCTCTAACCAATTTTTATGAGATTTTTATGTCAATTTGGTACTAAAATAAGAATTAACATTCATTAAACAAGACTATAAGTATCTAGAAATTGCATAATAAAATAGAATTATAATAGAAACTTATTGAGAAATTTAAATAGATAAACTATAAAAAACATGACATTTAGGGGAGGCAACCAGCTGTATTGACAACAAAATAATTATTTTATAATATTTTTTAAAAATGGTATTGCATGTGACATTTTTATTTGTTTTCATTTTTTTTTACCTATAGATGACATGATAATGTTTCAATTAATCAACAAAGATCATGTATAGGATAACCATGAACACACTTCTTACTCAAATTTGAATTTTAAATATTCAACTATCACTGAATTACTGATGATCTTGTAAAGTGAAATTATATCCGAATTACTGACTATACCAGAAAATGGTGTCATAATATTTTGGAAATTTTTAAAATGTAATATAATTTCTTTCAATAATCTGAAATTCCCAAATTTTCATTAATTTTTATCCAAAGTCAATATAAGAATTTTAAATTTTGAATTAAGATCATAACAATATGGGCAACTAGTTATAATCTGTTAAATCAATGGATTTTTATAACAAAATTAAATAATGCATTCCAGAAAACAATTTAATTAAATTAAAGGTAGAAATTGAAATTCAGACAGAAAGTCCAGACAAACCCAAGCCTGATGATATATGAACATCCTAGTCTTGTCATTATCATTAAGATACTTTACTTTGATGGTGTTAGACAATGAGCACATCTTAACCCTCCACTGTTAAAAGTACATATTGAAAGTGGACATCATAGAAAAGATTAATGATTAAATGACAAAAAAAGATGGTTAAAAGTAATAAAGGTAATCTGGTTAAACCTTTTACCTTAATCCCAGATTAACTGTCACCTAATTAGGAAGTCAAGACATATGTCTGAACAGATTTCACCTGCTTTAATTTATCTAACAGATAAGAGTAAATATGTGATTCTTTGAAGTTTACCTGCACAGGTTAAGTCTTCCAAATGAGAAAGTTAAAGAGATAACTGGATCAATTAATTTATTAGACAATTAAGAATTCATCTTAATTTGAAGTTCCAGACAGTATGGCAGAGTCTCAATCAAATATTTATTATCTTCAGTCTATATACTGATTTATCTTACTGTACATTTGAGGAAGTTTTAACTTTGTTTATTTTAGTTAGAAATTGCTTATTTCTTTAATATTTATGGGATTTAATGGAAGTTTTTTTTAAAATAAAGATTTATACACTGTGTATTTTCTTTTATTTTCTTTGCCTGATCATATTTCTTATAGTTCGTAACTTTTGAAATTGAACAAAAAAATATATATAAGTACATTGAAAATTTCTGAACTTTGAAGAAAAAAATACAAGGTGCTAAGTGGATCAATGTACAAAACTTGTTAGAATGTATTTAGAAAGTCATATTGAACAACAACTTGGTCTGTAACCAAAGACCTCCTAACTATCATATTCCTAGCCATACAGTCTGAGGGACTTAACCAATGACCTCCAAAACTTACAATGCTTGACACATATTGAGGATGTAGCTCATGATCTCCAAAATATTTGTAGATTGTAATTGTAGCAAGATCATCAGTACAAAGAGTACTTCATAATCTATGACCTCTCAACCTCACCAAATGCTACTACCACTTGACCACAAAGCTGGTCTAGATGACAATCTGTTTTACTGTTGTTTATTGAAACACACTTCTATAACACTGTAATATTAACAGGAAAGCAATAACTAGCATATAGCATCTTTTTTTGTGTGATACTAGTATTACAAGAGTTTATCTCTAACAACTTACAAACAGTAGCATTTTAATGTCATAGCTAATGCTAACATTAAGATAGTTTTCCTAGTAGTAGCATGGTGATTCTTTTACATCAACAATACTTTAAAATAAATAAAATAAACAAAAACTTTCATTTTTAGGATTTTTGTTATTCCAGACATATATGTCTTAGTCAAGGATAAGATCTGACATCTATCCACCATGCCAAATTCTAGTATTAAGACTGCTAATAATAATAAGCTACAGCAGTAATTCTGTTGGGCCTGAGCAAAAAAAAAAAAAAAAAAAAAAACCTTGGGAGCAAAGATTAGCTATTAGCTAATAATAATGCTATTAAACAATACATATTATATATTTTTATAATACCGTTTTTTCAAACATGATTTATTTATAACTTGAAAATAAATTACACCATTAAGTTTTATTTTTACTTTACTTTACATTGTTTGCTTGATATGCAAATGAAGAAACACATCCATCATAAATTTATCAAATTTTACTTTTGAAGCAAGTGTGAACAAGTGTGATGTAAATGATTTGCCCGTATCAAAGTACAAAATTAGCACAAATTAGATTAAATATTTAATTTTCACTATTAACACAATTAAGTTTTAAATAATTAGCATTGATCTTGTATATATTTTAGACCATCTGTCTATCCCTGGGGATAAATTGAGGTAAAGATAAAAGAAAAACAGAAATCCTTCCTTAATCCACCCAGATTACCCGCCCTTACAATCAAATTCCTCTGGACCAATCAGATATCATTTCCTTAAAGTGGTAATCACTAAAGCATGACCTGTGACTGACAGGTGATTCAATGTTAGGCTAATAACAATAGCATGTTTTGGATTTCCCCCTCAATGTAAATTAAGCAGGCATGTGCGATAGTTGTATGTAGACAATGCATTAGGATTTAGTCTTTGTTGATGTTGTAATAGCTAAAGGCTCGTAGATATAGAAAATCCACTCAAACATTTCAAATCACTCATTTTGTTTTTATCACTCAACGAGGACAGTACTATAGCCATATCAGATTTGAGGACATTTATGTGAATTTAAAAAACACTTGAAAAAATATGGGCTAGTTTTATATCTACATAATGTTCAGTAGATATATAATATTGTAAATAGTTACTAAAAAATATATTTCAACAGGAGTGAAATTTACATGTGGATTTAAAATACAATTTGTCATAAAATTTGACAACAAATGACAATTACTATTCACAGCTGGACATTTTAAAAAGAAACCCAATTTTTATGTGACTTCTGTAACTGATATTTAAATTGCGGACTGGAGATCTTGATTTTAAGTGTTGACATTTTGATAATAAATTTGCTGTTACCAATTTCATCCAGTCAAATGGTGTCTGCTCCAAATCAGGGATGTTTACTAGAGATGCAACTGAAAATGATGTGTAAGTATATTGTTACAAAGAGGATTTAAATGCACCTTTTTTTGTTTAAATTTTTAATGCACAAAATTTATTTATTTATTTATTTATTTTATTTTTTTTTAACAAATAGGTATATAAATGCACCTTGTTTAAAATTTTAAACACAAAACTTATTATTTATTTATTTTCTACATTATAATTCTGTTTATCAAGGATTATCATTTCTACAACTAACAAATAATTTTAACTTTTGCACAAGAGAAACAAACAATAATTTTTTACTTAACAGTTTAATACTTCTCTATATATTTTTTTAATTATCAGACTACATAGGATTTTTAATACATCAGCAATTTTTCTAATTTAAATATTCAAACATATGTTTAATACCTCAGTCTCCTATAACACAGTTAATATTAGCTACTTGTAGAAATGTCATCCCTACTTGTTACAATCATAAAATTGATGCCAGTTAGGGTGTTTAAATATTCCAGAAGAAATTCAAGTTCATTTTGTAACCACCTGCAAATACAGTGTGTATATGTGAAAACTAAACATGTGTCCAGTTTCTGCTGACACAGTTCAGATTTTTATTTATAAAGGAAGAGGGTCATTATCACATTACTGTATACTGACCACTCCATCACAGTGGTCACAAATCCAGGATACAGTTTTATGGTTGTAAAATTTTAACTGCCTTCTTGGTCAGTATAATTTTGACAGTTAAGTTGTAACTGTCTGATGTAACATGACATAGTTTTCACCTATCTGTCAAAATTATTCACATTATTATTGTTTATGAATATTTCCTGTCATTATATTATATTTTGACAGTAACTACTCAGTAAGTACTAGGAATGTCCACTGGTCATTCTAAACATAAAACATTAATAAATATAATAAAAAAAAATTATTTAAAATGGATTCATATTTGAGATGACCTTTGTCATGCAGATTGTATAGAATCATGTATAATGTGTTAGATTGGTGTCTGATTTCATGTGAAAATAAATAAGTTCACCTTTAGATAACTGGGATAGAAAATACCCATCTACTTGTTCTTAATTTAATCTCATGTTCACATATTATTGGATACATCTATAATTTCAAGTCTAAAAGAATTGATATTGACTAAATGTTATAGTTTAATAGATAGCCAAGGATGAAATTCTAGAGGACTTTCCCTATTTTAGAAACATGAACTCTGTCATTATTGCAAGTGTCCATCTCTATTGAAGGGTTGTGTATATTCCATGTTTTATAATAATTTTTGTCTCTGATTTCACTTTTATTTATTTATTTGTTTTATTAATATTTTTTTGCTTGATTTATCATTTAAGTATGAAACAGAAGTAATTTTAAATTCAAAGTCATTTGATCATTATCCATTATACTCTCGCTCTCTCTCTCTCTCTCTCTCTCTCTCTCTCTCTCTCTCTCTCTCTCTCTCAAAAATACACAACACACTTTAAAATAATTTAAGGAATTAATAGAACTTTTTTGAAGGAAAATATAAATTTCAAATTCATTTTTCCCTCCAATAATACCAGGTGTTAAAATCAATAAATATCTTGACAAACAGCCAGCCAGGGAACCAGGGATAGTTTTTATCATCAGCATGGCACGAGGGCAAAGATAAATAGATTCAAACATTTACAATACTGGGCTGAAACCACCATTGATAAAATACATTTTATTACCATAGAAAGAATTTTAAACAGAGGTCACCCTGCTACCCTGATAATTATCTACCTGGTACCCCTTAAAAGAAGTTGAAAATTAAATTACCTGGTTGTTGATTAAACCCTTTGTACCTGTGCATTTAAAGGTGTTTAATAGCATGCAAGGTTTTCATTATCAGAAATGTTTTTAAGATTTAGAGAAAATTGAAAATGCAGACAGACTTAGAATACTGTATAGACAGGAGACTTGTAAGGTGCTTCTACATTAACCCCCATCTGTTATCAAATATTTGATAGTAATAAAAAAAATAAAGTTATGGCCTTCATGTCAGACAGATGCATTTGCTTGACCAGTGGATACTCACAGGTCAAACCACTAAAAATGGTCAGTTATGCATACACATGTGTAAAATATTTAGTTGATACAGAATTTTATATCTTTCTTTATATAAATTATTTTGATCTTTATGGTTTGATTGTGGCTGATATTAACAACAAAATCGTCCTATGCTCTCTCTTTCATGTGCATATGAACACACACACTTAAAAATTCATGGTAGACTTAAGAAAATGGTGCTCAGCTGGGTTAGCTATAGTCTTCACCAATGTCATAAAATGCAATTTTTTTCTCAAATAACTGGCAACAAAATCTACTTCCTGACAATTATTTTGAAAGGAAGAAATAAATATATATGGGTTGAATTTTTAGTATGGTAATATGCGAACTGGCAACAAAATATTTGGAGCCAGAGCTAACCCTGAGGATGAGGTGTGTGTTCTGAGATACTTTAGACTATTTTATTGTTTATTTTTATGATTTGTACATGCTTATCCCAATGTTCTTCCCCTATTTTCAATTCATTTTAATCTATGTACCATACCAGTATTACTATCCTTTATGTTTCATTTTTATCTTAGCATGAAAAGTTTTAGGTTATGTCCTACAAACATTAAATCCTGTTTTAATTACAGTTTGATACATGTGCAGTACCAATGACCACAACTGACCACAACTTTGATGTCCAAATTTTATGTAGGGTCATCTCCTATATAAATCCCAGATTATGGCCGCAGTCAAGAAACTTTACCCTAAATCTCACAAATGTCACAAATTTGCTGCATTTTAATGGTTATCATTTTACCATTTATGAGCCATACTTAACCTTTGGAATAAAAACCTATGAAAGCCCAGTAGAGACAATGACATTGGTATTTAGAATTTATGAAAACACATGAATGCTTTGTTTAAACATTGAAGGATTTGATACTTATTAATTTCAGTTTTTATGTCCCATACTTAACCTATCACTTACAGACATATTAAGGTGTAACAAAGCCAAAAACATCTGAAATTAAGAAATTAACCTTTTTCCAGAAATGGTTGAGTATTACTTTATTGATTCGGTTTTAATATTTTTGTACTTAACCTTTGAATATTGAAAAATTAAAACCTAAAACAGACAAAGAATGATATAGCACCTGTTCCAAGAAAATTTGTAATATTGAAACTTTAGACACTTGAGTATTTTTATAAAGTCATTACTTCAAACATATTGAAACAAGACCATTTTAATACCCAATAAAACAAACCCAATTTTATTGCCTGGATGTTTTTAAATAAAAAGATGGACAATGCCCACATATGTGATGGACCATTGAAAATCAACTACAAACAGATAGTCTATCAGAATTCCATCTTTGAAGAAGCTTTAGATACTTGTAATATACAAGTATGTGCAGTTATTAACATATGGTTCTTTTTATGAAAATGGAGATCTGAGTTAATTCTCAAGAGTCAAAATTTTAGTACACCAACACTACAATTTTTAAATAAACTGGAAATGCACAATTCAAATTCTGTGTCATTGTTCAAGCTATGTATAAAATTATCCATGATACCAGTATTCAAACACACAAGTTCAAATTCTACTCTTGCAGATTCAAGTAAAAGAAAGTTTGTCAATTCATTTGCCAAACATCAATGGTATCTTCTGGGCACTGAAGTTTCCTCCATCATCCTAGAACTGGTCGGCTGGATACAAGTGAAAAAATCTCAGATATTCAACATATTACTTCACTTTTTGAGTCAATATGGAATTACTGATACTTGAAATTAATACAACCTTCTAAATATAATACTGCTTCTCATATTTACATTTGTTTACTCATTTACCAAAATAAGAAGTGATTAGATTTTAACATCAGTGTGAGCCTGGCTCTAAGTTTATTGTACAGAAGTAACTTTAATTTGTTATTTTTCCCAGTCAAAATCTATTTGGACCACTTTCCATAATCTTACCAATCTTATCAAAATATCACCAATTTTAAAATCAAAAAGATAAATTCAAATAATAGAATTATGTTGATTTAAACAGTAGTGGACAATAAAAAGGGTGTTGAGGGTCATGACAATTATAGTTAGTCCACCTTGTAATCAACTTCAGTCAAGGTGTTTTATATCTCTCTAGATGCTCTCTAATTAAGTCTAATAAAGACACTGAGTCCTTATTATCTGTGGTAGGTAATTTGTAGTCAGGGGGGAAGGGGGTGGGGGCAAAACTTGTTCAGGTGGAAATATTTTACTGTCTCTCATTAAGTATCTTCCTCTAGTTAGCTAGAGACAGGAAATAGTTTATTTACATACAATTGTTAAAATAAAAATATCCAGTTATGTAGGAACTTGTAAGACATTAGCATTGCTCCTCTAAATACAGGTGTTGTTTATTCTTATTTAGTCATTTCTTTATCAAGGCAGGATTATAATTTTTCTTCCTACTAATGAGGCACATATCTTAACATATAGAGTTGTTCTTTTACAGAATATTTACAAAAATATCCAACTAGGGGGAGGGGATTTTAATATGTGAAGATTTCAGGGGTAATTTTGAATAACTGGACATTTCAGGGGGCTTAAATGCATACAAAATTTTACATAAGAGGAATTGAGATATTTTATTATAGGAACAAAATGAATAAATACTGTGGGAAAGTATTATCAGGGATATCAAAAATGGACAAAGGTAGAAAACAATTGTGAAATCAAGGCCTGTTTCTTCAACTAGACAAGAAGGAAAAATTTTTGTACAAGTTCACTAATTTGTTGTGTGATTTCTTTGAAATGAAAAAGCTTAGCTGATTTATTTATTTAGAACCACATTTATGATTTATTTCCTGTGCTGTATAAAATTTCCTTTGAAAAGATGACATAATCTTTGTAAAATACCAAATATTTAATAGTACTACTATAACACACTTTGTAGAGTTGAGCAAGGGTGAGCAGGTGCTAGAAATCTCTGGCCAAAGTAGATGACCTTACTTAGTGGGCAGAGATCAAATAAAGAGACTGATCAGGTAGCATAAACCAAGTTTTCAAGTGTTTCAAAATATTTTACAAAGTATTAAATAAATATAGGCTTTGTTTAATACACAGGAAGTCCTGTGCCCCCCAAGACTATCACGAGAGGTGTAATACAAGTGTATCTTTTGGTCTGTTAAGTGTCAATAAAGATGATTAAAGGAAAAAGAAACATGTTTTTATATTGTCCTACATCTAAACAAGTGTTAAATAAGTTTTGTTGACATCTTAAACACTTTACAGTACAAAAGCTGGAAATTCTGCTAGAATTAAAATGTCAAGTATTTCTCAATGACCCTCTGGACATTGTCTGCATTTATATCTTTACAGAGATTTTCAAAATTTTGTACAATTATCTATTTTATATGCATTTACTTTGTACAAAATAAACTATTAAAGGTTTTAATTTATTGGAAGTGGATTACATTGTAAATTCTTTTTTAAAAAGATTGACAAAATATAATGTAAACATTATGAAACTTGTTTTTGAAGCTAGGTATCTTAATTTTAACTACAACTTGACTTTTTTATTATAATAATTTTAAATTACACAACTTGACTTTGTATAAATAACACCTGCAGTTTTTTTAATCTTAAACCATAAAAATCAGGGAAAAAATGAATTTAAAAAAAGTTCTTTTGAATGATTAAGAAAAAACTAAATACAGTAGAACCTCTGAAAATTGAACACTAAGTAAACACAAAATGTAATAAGGATAAAGCTATCATATTGTTTGTTGATACAAACAGATAGCCTGTCTAGTATGATGTCTTGTTTCCCAGTTAAAATTCCAAATAAAAATGATAAAACTTATGATGAAATATACAGCTTAAAAAATTCATTTATCTCAGTAAATTTTAAAGCAATAATTCAAATTGTGTTGTCTGCCTTTTAAAGAAATTTTAAGTGTCAGGTGCAGTATCCATGACTGACAAGTAATGCAGCTGCACCAGATGTCTCAGTGACATATTTGTCTATGGAAGTCAATTACCATTTCTGGCACGTGCCAAACAGTCCCCAAAAATATAAATTTTTACCTGAGTAGACTAGATAATTGGCACAAAAACCACAAATATCATACATCAATCAAATAAAATTTATACCAAATAATAGAAAATTAGACATTGTATTCAATACTGTCATTGTCCATCAACTTATTCATTTAATCTCTACATACAGGAGTTTTACCCCCTATTTAACTCTATTCACTTTAACAAATATCATACACAGGTGAATATTTAATTAAAAGGTACAAAATCAATACTTGTTTCAAACATGGTGTAAAACAGAAGCTGCAAAAATTGGTTGTCAGTCTTCGATGTCACAGACCCATAACTGGAATTATTTTATATTTAATAATCCATACATAGAGCTTCAGAAAATTATCATCTGTTTGAAGAGAAATCATCTGATATAATTCATTAATTCAGAATTTAGATTTAATTTCTGTATGTAAATTCTGATGATTTAAGCTGATATGACTATATAAGCAGCTTTTAACAGATGACAGTAAACTGTACTTATAGAGGTTAAAGTGTCTGAACTGCAGTCTGTTACACTCATCAAAATTATCTGTCAATGGAATCTTAATTAAAAAGCAAGAAATATCGGTGATAAAGAGATTTATAGAATATCTGTATAGCTATGTAGAATTGATGTTAATGTAGTTAAATGACCAGAGAAAAGAAAATTTTATTTCCATGTGCCTCAATCATAAATGATTCCATTTTATTGTCCCTTTGGACAGGAAAATGAACCAACACTACTTCAGAAGTGATCCTGTTAGGGTACTAGGGTACATCAGTGCATTTGTTTATTGCATATCTATATAAAAATTAACTTTTGTTATCCATATTTGATTTTAAAAATAATGTGTCATTTATCATGAATATAAAAAAAATTGAAGAACTTCAAAAGTGAAATAAAATAAATAATCATTATATAAATAATAATTATTAAAATAAATCAGTACACTTATTAACAGTAATTATATTTTTTCTGAAAGCTTTATTGAAGGACATTATGTATTATGGAATGTGTATATTTTGATTCATGTTTTATCATATAGATATAAATATTATATAAGTACCAGTAAGATCAAAAGAAAACAACTGTCAAAATACAACATTTCAGACTGACAATATTTACACACCTTAATATAAAATATACCAAAGGGCAGTTTTAAAAAAAGAATCTTCAAGGCCTACACACAAAACCATGTCATTTCCACCTTTTGTGTAAATGATTAAAAGATAAAGCAGTTGACTACATCAGTTTAAGGGCATTTTAAATATGATAAATATGGTAGATATGGAGAATTGATTTTAACTTTTATATAAAAAAAGAACCTGTCATAACAATGATATATGACTTGTTATGCTACACTTTGTATAAAGTTTGTCAATTTCATATTTCTTGTCAATTTCATTCAGATATCAACATCATGTTAGGGAAATGTACAAGCATGTTTTACAGAGATTTTACTAAAAACCTTTTCAGTTAGGAAAACAAACTCTTTGTATCATAATAAAAATTTTTGGGGAGATAATTATAAACTGACATTTGCTAATTTGTGCTTAATCTGTTTTAGGAAAACAGATTGAAATTTTGATGTAATAGGATTATGTAATAATACTTTAGCTAAAGCAGTCTTTAATATTTGATACCATCCAATTAAACCGATTAATGATTTACGAATCCAGAAAATGAGAAATGATTTGGAATCAAGTAATACTGTATTTGGTGGACAGGTGAAAAACACTGGTGTATTTTGCAAAAAGGCAAGATTGTGTTTTATGTGCATAAAATGATGGTGAAATTGAAATCAGGTAGGCATAATTTTAGATATTGAATTATTGATTTCAACCACTCATGATCAAAGATTCTTTCTTTATACTTCGTAAGTTTGCTTAAATAATAGTAATTATATTTTTCATGGGTTTTAAACAATTTTGATTGAAATGTTTAAGGAGATAATTGGGAAGGGAAGGGTGAAACAAATTACTTGCTTTGTAGATAGACTTTCTTTTGCTCAATATTATCATACAGAATAGTTTTGTCAGGACACAAAAATTTCATCTCTTTCTTTTTTGCCTTCAATAGCTGACATAACTGAGAATGAGAACAAAAGGAAATACAATGTATATAACAAGAACTTTGTCTTCATAATATGTGTTATAAACTGTAAGTAAAAAGTTAAAAAAAAAAACTCCTCAGAGTACAGTGGACACTAGTTAATGGACTCCTCTATCTCTCTGTGGGGGAGATAGTAAACAGAAAAACTCATTGATTAATCATTGACAATTTTAATTATATCTTTTATTTCTAATCAAAGACAAAAGATTTAAACAGAGTAATTGTAGTTTTTGACTACATGAGTTCTTATAATGAAAGTAAAAAGGATATTTTATACCTGTGGGCATTCTACAAGGTGATATAAACAGAACTGTGCATGATCAGTTACATGTGCTGGGTGTATTATCACCTTTTCTAAATAGATATACAAAGTCCTACTGGTAGCCCTTAATTTATGCAAACAACACCCTTTGTTTTACCTGGATTAGGGGGTTGTTATATCTGGCAGGGGGGATAACTAGTGTAAAACAATCTCTTAATTTTATGTACAAGGTGCCAGACAATATCTAGAAAAGTTTGACTTGAGTTTTGTGGTGTCTCCAATATATAATTGGTCCAAAACAATTATTTAACAATCTGTGAAATTATTTGTAAAATTAGGTAAGAAACCTGTAAATTCAGGGCAATGATCTGTGAAATTTTTGAAAATCAAACAATAAACCTTCAAATTAATATTTGAATAGAAACAAAATTAGCAAGTGGTGAAATTTACAATCACTGTTGGTATAATAATAATAATTTAAATTTTGTCTCTCTTTTTCTGTCTTTCCTTCTCTTTCACTCACTCTATCAAATTCATAAATAAGTAATAAAACCTTAATTTTAATGAGCAATCTTTTTTAATCAAAAGAATGTTTAAAAATGAAAGAGATAATTTTCTGTGAAGTTCAACTATTAAGATAAAGAACAGAGGAAGAAAGTGATGAAAAATCACAGAGTAATTGATAGATCCCAGTTAGAATGTCCACCCCCTATGTTCTAAACTTAAATAAAATTGTCAGACATTGGAATGAACCAATTTATTTTTTTCTTTAACTTGACAAGTATGATAAAGTGGAACAAGTTTTATTGCCATAAACTTGACATCTGGTATTCAGACTTCACTCTTACTTAATGGTCATCAACCATCGCTTGGTCACTAAATAATCATCAATTTTAAAAAAATCCCATGAGAGAATATCAACATCCAATAACCCCATCACTCTATACTCTCTCAAAGAAAAACAAACATGTTTATTCCCCTTTATAAACATACATTGTCTCCCTTTGTTTTTCTTTTCCTTAATTTATAGATGGATCAACATTTTCATAAGAAATTGCTTTGAGCTTTTCTCTTTGAAGCTTTCTGTTATTAAAACATTAACTTCCTCTCTTTAAAATGATATATCATTATATATTTAGTAACTAATTAATTATCTCTGGTAATGAATATCTCATTCCCAACCCTGTCTATTCTCCTTCTTGTGTATCATATTATATCATGTATGTACATATGTAATTCAAAACCTCAATAATTCTAACAAAATGAGTTTAACTAACACATAATGAGATTGCAGCCTGATCTTATGAATAATCTAATACTTGGGTATTTTCTAGATTGGATTTTAATGAGAATGGTTAATGGCCAAGTGAAATCATTTTAAACCAAATTACTCACTTATGACAATTTAATAAAGGTCCCTGCTGCCAATTATGTTGAGACAAAATTGATTTAATCAAACCCCCTCTCTCTCTTACATGGGGGGATTTAATAACTGCAACACTTAGTACCATAAACTTACATCATGATGGTATTTTAAATAGATTATGCAAATTTATCAGATAATTTATGAGGATCACACGTTATTTCAACAAAGACTGGGTTGTTAGATTAAATTATATATGTTAATTAAGGCAAAATGGTTTTAAAAAATTGATAAATTTGAATTCTTGTTTCCCCTCTTATTAATCTCTTCAAAGATATGTTGGTAAAATTTGTACATTACAAAATCATTGATCTCAAGTTATAAGATGACTGCTGTAGATATGAGTACTATCTTTATGATTTGTTAGATAAATCCTCATCAAATCTTCTTAAATGGTTTCAAAATAACATCTTCAACAACAACAACAACAACAACAAAAATTAAATGCTACATTATGCATTTCCAAGAGAGTTAAGATTCTTCAAAACGGTAACCCTTTCTTTATGCGTGATGGAATTATAGAAAGGGCACCTGGTTGTATACATGTCACAGAAGTTCTGAAGTACATCTTTTAACCGAAATGGTAATAAAATTCCTATAATGAAGCAATCCCTCAAAAAAATAAAACTCACATGAGAGAATTACTTGAAAATTATCCATACTTGTAGCTAAATGAACCAATATTAGACCTTTTTCTTTTGTAAAAATCAATTATAAAATTTGAAGTCTATTTCAAGTGATACCATAAAACCCCATCTGTAACCAAGAGAATAAATATTTACTGTCATTCTCTTGGAAATCATATGATAAAATTCAAATCTATTTGACAGGATCTCAAATATCCCCTTCTGTAGCTAAGAGAATAAATATTTGATCTCATACTGTTGAAGGTTTAAAGGATAAAAATGAAATCTTATATTACAGATTTGATTGATTGATTTCAGCTTATACAGCTGATGAGAGATATCAGATGTAATCTTCATACCTGAGCATGATTACATAGAGTGTTTGTTTAAAGTAACTTTGAAGTTTGATAAGACAACATAGAAAGGTGATAGAGATGAACAAACAAACACATCATATAGATAAAGTATAAATCTACTACCCCAAGTATCACCACTGGCTTAATAACGACAACACTGGGTACTTAAATCTAATATCATTATAAAGAGAATGTAATTCAATGCTTAATCATGCTTAATCCACATCCTATCAAAATAAACCCCAACAAGTAACTAATAGAAACTGATAGATTGTAACTCAGCAATTTTTGAAATTTTATCTTATTCCAAAGAAATGTATGACCATGAGTATTACTGGTATTGTGTAATTGGAAGTTGGAATCCCCTTTTTGCCATGCAACCACCTTCCAATATGTGTACTGTTAATTATCAAATTTGTTTCCGAGCCATTTTCTAACACCAAAATCTGAACAAAGCAAAACGCTTTCAATTTTACTTATCTGAATTTTTTTGTGAAAAAAGAGGTAAAAATAAAAGTTGATCAAGATATAGAGAAAATACTGAATAAACATAAAGATACACAACCTATCTTTTTGTAAACATTTGACTAAAATACTCATTTTTGTTGGACGAATGAATGTGACTTATTGAAAATTCATTATAATACTGGTATACATTATTTTAATTTTTTTTTTAAATTTGAAATCAAACATCAACATTGACATATGGCAGTGTCACATGGAACATGACTATTTATTTAATGCATTGGATATGAAGAATTTTTAGATTTTTAATTAAACAGGTTAAAAGTTGAAATTTAAGCTTTAAATTCAAATTTAAGTAAATTTTAGTAATTCCATGCATGACTGGAACAAAAACAAGTGTATGGTGTTTTGACTGAAGATTTGAGCAGATTTAGAAACCACCATGATAACAGATGTTAGTGTGTTTACTGATACTCTCTTATATAAACATCTTATAGATTTCCCTTTTGTCTTGTAATCACATGTCTTTGAATTCTTTGATTATTTGAATCATTACCTGAGGAAACTCCAGGTAAAATTCAAGCTATGTTTTAGCACCAATTTAAGAAGAAAAGAAAATTTCTCTTGATAATACCTGCTTAGCTTGTGGTAATGTTTCTATTTCAATTTCCTGATGTTGATTTCTTATTATAGTTATATTTCCTGTGATTTCTATAATCTATTTACTTATTTTTTAAATTCTAAATAAACATCCTTTTACAAAATTTCATATTACAATATTGTGCTCTTAAGGTCATTCTTCAACTAAGTGTAGAGGTGTTAACATCCAATTTTCTAGTAGTGTCATTATACTGAATTGTATCTAAATTTTCTACAAATATCTGCAAAGATGCGCTGGTTGTACAACTACTACTGTCAAGGTATTATTATTATTATTATATTTATTATTATTATTATTATTCCTAAATTATTACATAAGTATCCATCAAATATTTAAAATTTTCAAAAATGCAAAACATGTACATATTTTCCAAATGTTCACAATCCATTAATTATTACCAGTAACTTATATTATAGACCTGAACACATGTTCATTACAAATTACTATTTTTCCTAGTTTATTAGGAGAATTATATCGTATTTTATTCTTCATTTATAAGAATAACATGTAACATCTAAAATAAATCTAATTTCAATTTTTTTATTTAAAATTTTTACATGGTTAAGCCTTCCGATATAACATCATTTTAACCTGTAATTTTTGCAGTCTCTAAAACTAATTTTCATATTTATTGTCTGATACTTTTCATGAATAAAGTGTCATACCGTATTCATGATATGATTTATAATTTGGATTATCTTGTAAATGTTAAGAGGAGTAGTGGATGCAGGTTGTTAATTAATTTAAATCCATTAATGTGACACATCATTCATGCCATTGTTTAGTATATTGGATTTATTACCAGTAATCCTGTTAATCTAATTAATAATACTTCTAACATGTTCAAACCAGTTTATACTTGAAACTTTATATGTTTATGACTTTTCTCACTTTTTACTTACATTTGTTAAGTGTTTTTTTTCTAGATTTTTTACAATTAAAAGTGAACTAAAATGGTAAAAATTTGTTGAAATATTTGAGTTTCAATGTAAAACTGCTTTTTCTTTCTTTTATTTTTTTATTTCTCTTTTTTCCTTTCATTGTTATTTTATGTTATTTTTTACAAAACTTTTGCTAATCTGAAATGAAAGCAAATCTAAATCTATTCATTTTTCAGCACTCCGAAACTGAATCCCTCCATACGCTCTTTCCTAAGTAAAAACAAATGTTAATAGAATTATTTTTATGATAAATAGCAAAAGGATATTTTGTTAAAAGAAAGTTTTATTGAGTGTAAAATATAAGTATTTTATGTGATAGAATGCATTTCATGCAGAAACGTTTAATGGATACAAAGAGAATGGCCAATGGTCAGATGTCCATCCATCATTAGCATGCATGGACCAGCAGGTGCCTGTCAATCATAAGTCTAACATAAATTTATTTTTCATGTCATAGCAGTTAAGATGAGTTGAAAATTTCCTCTGGGAGGAGGAGGGTGTTTTTAATTTTTTTCCTTTTTCACATTTGATTAAAAGTGAAATTTGAACGTAAACAGTCCTTAAAACACAAGAAGTATAAAAATCCCATTCCCACCTTTAAATTCTTATCAAATTTTAACATTTTTCTTAATAAAATAAAAGAAAAAGGACACATTAAAAATTATAAATAACTTTACAGTTGTATTATGCCAGTTTTAGCCAAAAAAACTATGTTTTAAATGAAATCTATTTGTTAAAATATATATATATATATATATATATATATATATATATATATATATATGTTTCTAGTAGACATAACATTCTAAATATCAAGTAATCATTATCTATGTTTAAACAGAGAGAGATACAAGATGTGATCACTATAGATAAAATATGACTGACAGATGCCAATTTTCTAACTTTGTTGGTTTGGTCATCTGACCAGAAAAATATAAATAAAATGCCATTAACAAGAATACATAATATTTGTCCATCTTCAAACTTTCCAAATTGACCATGCACAAACATAAATAAATAAACAGAAATATGTCTGTCTGGCTAGGGAACTGGTCATCTCAGGGGGACTGGCTTATCAACCATTAATGTAAGGGGAAATGACCATTAGAGTTGCTAGGGCAAGTGGTCATATCTAGTTGCTGTTCAAATCTTTAGGGTTTATAGACACTGACAGTTAGAGACTGACCATAGCATAAGAATCACTGACCTTCCAATCATTGATAAGATGTCATATATAACTGGTCAGTCTGTCCAGAGAAAATAATGCATGGTACAAGATGAACATGACAGGAGCTATTGTTTTGTAGATTTATCTGTGCTGTAGATTATGTCCCTTTTGTCAGTATAATAAGTGACCATTAGGACCATCCCTGTCCACTTCAAAGTAAATGTGGAAGTTATTAGTTTGTGCATAAGTTTTGAGAACAACAGTCATAATTCATGGGAAAGTTTATATTAGTTTGGACAACACTGGACATAATATTTACACTGCACAGTGGTCAAGCTTGTCTAGATTGTTAATAGGAGGGATGTGTGGTCAAAATAACACAGTGCTAAATTTGGGTGAGTGTTGTAAACAGGTCATTAAAAATCAAAACTTTAATGTCTGTTGAAAATAACTTTTATTTCTTTCTCTCCATATGGGGACAAGATGTCCACTTTACACATTGACCCCTTATATACAATGCTACAAAACTGACCAATATATTATAACTGGAGGGAAAATTACAGGTCATGAGTAAGTACAACATTTAGCTGCCTATATTCTATAAATTTTAAATTGGTTCATAAAAATTATGGGGAATTTATGAAGAAGAGTGGGGATGATTTTTGCACATGGAAATATGCTAGTTGCAAGTTAAGATGGCACTTTCAGAGTTGTATGAAATATGAGTGAAGGTCAAACACTGAGGTTAAAATGATTTAATGAGAAATTCTGGTAAAAATACATTTTAAAAAATAAATGTTTTTAAAAATGATATTCCTACTTGATAAACATTGTAAAAATTAGGAAAGTTTTATATGTTTTGGATCAAATTCAATTATGCAATAGTGTCCTTCCATGTTTAAATAACCCTAGTAAAGCTTCTTAATATTTATATCCCCCAATCAAGTATTATATGACAGTACAAGAACATGACTTGAGAATATTGACCAGTGGATATTACAAGCCCAGGAAACATAAACAAGCACCTGTCATACTGGACATAACTGGACATTCAGACACATAATGTCAAAATTATTTTATTATAACAGAACACGGATCATTATATATATAATAATCTATATGGAGCTAGGAAGATTTATTATTCATATTAAAACTAGGAAAATAATCCTTCAAGTACCTGACATGTAGGACATTTACAACCCATCAATGTTACATCACTACAGCAATGTTTAAACATTGATCAGTCAATCACTTGTCTATTATTACTATTATAAAATATAATCCCAAAAGTACAGAAAAAACAACTGATAATCTGAAAAGATATAAAACAAATCCTTTCTTTTCTGAAAAATCTACTTTACAGCAGAAAAAACTTAACAAAATCTGTAATGTGTGTCCAACAAGGTGGTTTATTTAACCCTTATCTTTTGTTTTTACTTACCACCTGAATGTAAAATTATTATTCTCTATGTAACATTAAGACAATTTATTACTTCGTAAACATCATCAAGGTAATCTTACATCTAACAAGTGAATTAGATACAAAAGTAAAAGTTGTAAAATACAATGGGATATTAAATTGAAAATAAATGCCACAATTTGATAGTATTATAAATTTGTAATTTACACCCAATTATTTCTCGGAAAGAAAATCTTGGTTGTCTTATTTACAATGCTGTTATGTAAGTAATAATTTACCTCAAAAACTGATTTCTGAAAACAGATGAGTTGAGTTGAGTAATGGTGTTTAACGTCCCAGTCAAGAATATTTCACTTTTATCTAGACGTTATTTTTCTGAAAACAGATAATACATTTACTGCTACAGACCAAGTAGCCCTTATGTTCATCTTCAAATCACTTCAAAATAAAATACTGTGTTGTATCAATCTAGAAAACCTAAGTTTTCTCAATTACTAAACTAATTAATCAGTGATTTAATTAGTGTAATGTAACTGCAATTTAATTTAACTGTTTAAATATGGTATTAATTTGTTATCTTTTGTTTCTATATAACCACTGGGCAATGACTAGTTTTTTAGTTCAATTCTTACTTAATTGGGCTAATATGAGGTGTTGAAACTATAATAATTAGAATAGGTGAAAACTGTTTATTAAACAGTTTACCTTAATTATAAGGATGGCAATAAGAGAATCATCCCCAGTGGCCATATTATAATAAACTCAGCAACACTTTTTATTCAATAAGTTAAAAAAAACTTATTAAATTAATTTGTAATTTTTAATGACTAATAGTTGATTGAATTCTAATAGATTTATATACTATATATACATAGAATAATACTCGAACTAAATTCATTTTACTTTTAACAATAGTGGTGTGAATATCTGGACTTTTTCTCAGGCTTGGCCTTCAATAACTTGAAATCTGATACAGATAGTGAATGTAAATTTTAAAACCTTTTGAAAGAAATCTTAAAAACAAAATAATTGATTGATGTTAAGAGTATCAGCCAGGAAGAGGGATGGATGACTTCTCCAGTGGTGAGGATAATTTTCAGTTACAGTAGTTTCAATTATTTTAAATGATATTTTTATTCAGTTACATAAAAAACTTAACCTTTTACAGAGTAAATCACATATTTCAAATAACAATTAGTAAAATTGATGTTCTTTATATTCTCAGTCGGATATGGGGACATTTTTCAGCTAAAATTTGTGTCTATTAATTTAAACCTCGTAAACAGTGGTGGTCTTGTTCTGGTAATGGTCTTGTCATAAAACTTGATGTAATTTTAAATTGTTAAACTCATTGTTGTTAGTCCTATTGTGTGTGATTTTTACCCAATGTTATTCCAATTTTACTGGGGATATATGTCTGTATTAACAGTGCCCAAGATTTTTGGGCTGTATGGGTACTTTTTGTTGATACAGAAGTAGGGATTAAGTTTTGATATGGATTAATACTCAAATTTGACATAGATAAAATTTAAATGTTCTAATCACTACAGATGTTCTTTTTGGTAAGTATCTTAGTTCTTTTACACAAGAGAAAAAAGGGAAAATAAATTACTTTAAGCTAGCTTTGGTTTTTCATGTATCAGTTTGTAATTCACTAACAAGTTTTTTTTAAATATAAAAATACGACTCCTAAAGAATTTTGAAAGTAGTAAAATGTCATTTAAATTTATTTCTGTAGCTGTGTTAGTCTTTCATAATGCCAAATTTTGGTTTCTGGGAATTAGAATAAAGGGTAGACAACTTAGTTAAATTGCAGTAATATACCCATTTCTTATTAATTATGCTAGAAAACATGTGGTACATTGTTTAACACCATTCTCATATATCATACATCAGTCATATGTTTATAACAGATCAATTTCAATCATGACACAAACTGTGAAATTGATTTGATATAAACATGTAACTGAGCCTAACTGATTATGAAATCTACATACCTATGTGATATACAGTGAAAATCTTTGATTCCCATGAGAAAACAATCAAAAATCTAACAAGTAAAGCAAAATAATACATGGTATAATGTTGGTACATAACTGGTTAATATTTATTACAAAGTGTGATTATTGTTCGCTACTCTGTATTGTTCATTCAGACTTTAATTGTTAGGAAGGAATATTGATCGAATGTTTTAAATGTGAGTATTTTGAGTTTTGATTTCCAACATTTTAAACTTTTCAATAATACAACTGTAAGTACTTTATAAAAACAAATGTAGAATTTTAGTCCTTTTAGTGAACGTAGTCTATAAATTTGTTATAGAAAATCAATTGCTACTTCAGAATACAACTTATTCATTTTCTTCTAATAAATTAAATATATTTTTGGACAGATTTCTTAGTTTGTTTAAAAAAAATCAGTCATTATTACGGATAATCTTGAGTAAGGGGGTTTATAACAATTAAGTAGACCAAAAATTATCTAACTGACTAATCAGACATTTTAATAACTAAACAAAACATGTTTGTTTAACTTCTAACACCTGATTATCACTAAATCTATTGAAATTTAGATAAAATAATTAAGAACTGGGAGATAACTCTTTGTGTTACACTTAGAGTTGTTTTTATAGAGCAACTTTAAGACTCATATTTTTCATGTTTTTTTGTAAACAATTCTGAAGTTGTCTGAGGTTTTGGGATATAAAAGTTAAAAAATTTGGGTTTTAGAAAAATTGAATTTAGAACATCGAAGTGAGAATACATATAATATGCATTTCTATGAAAATCTACTTCTGCAACATGGGACAATACGTCAAGGTAGTAATAATAATAATAATAATAATTATAATAATTTAAAGAAAAAAAAAGAAAGATTTTTAACTTTATTTATTTATTTATTTATTATTTATTTATTTATTATTTATTTATTGAATTGTTTTATTTTAAAAAATGAGATTATATCTGTGCAGCTTTCATTAATATCAATAAAAAACACCAATAGGAAGTTAGTGAATTACAAATGTTGATTATACTATGGTTCCTTTTAAACAGTAGTTTATCATAAATCAGTAGTTTATTTACATATTTTCCCATAATTCTGATAATAATAAACAAACAATTAACAAAACTAAATTTTTTAATGATCTGTTGTAACATTCCTGACATTCCAGCATCCCTTTGATATAGGTAAAAAATTTCTACATCAAAAGTACCAATATATTTGAGTCCTTTCCAAATATACAAAATAGGTCAATTCAATGTGTATTAAACAGTAAAATATCCTGTATTAATTAACACTACTGAATTTTTGTTTCACACCTCACCTGACGAGAGTGTGTCAGCTGGGTAAGCTGATTTCATTGGTCGAGAGTCTGATTAATTAATTAGTGTTAACTCTGTCACTGGAGTTTAATCAGTAGATGTGGACAGCCTGGCTTGTCTTAGTTACACTTGTCTCTTATACCTCAGATTTACCAGCTTCTAAATATCTGTCAAAATGTCAATGGTAAGATAATATTATAAATGACTCATTTTAATATATCAGTTTATTTTCACTGTGGACTTGAATCAATAATGATGGTTAGGTATGTTGTTATATGAATTTTGTAAATAATATTAAGTATTTAATTATTAAGTTTGGTTATTAATTGACAATTTCCAATTGTTCTCATTTAGAAATATTTTTATAATTATCTGTGAATGGATAAAAGAACTTAACATTATAAACAGATTTATCATAAATAAATAATATAGCCAAATGCAAGTATAATATAGCCAAATGCAAGTAATACTATCTGTAATTAATTTTGTATTTTTCATTATAAACTGAATAACTCAATTTTAAATTACAAATTATCAATCAATAATTTTTATTTAATAAATAATAAAATAATAATAATAAATAAATAAACAAACTAACAATTTTTAAGTCAATCAAAATTATATTTTAAATTATAATCTCAAAGAACAAATCTCTTACATTGTGAGGTTTTTCCACATAATTTTCTAAAAAAAAAAAAGGACAAAATTGGACATGTGTGTCACCTAAGTTAACAAATAAACTATGTGCATTGTAATAGGATCTAATTATGCATTACAAGATGTCAACTTTTTTTTTGAAACACATGTGTGTTTTTTTCAAAGAAAATAATGTTACCCATCTACAAACGAAAAAGTCTTTTGTAGAAGGATGACACATATTGTTTGATTCAATTAACAGAAAGATGTTGGGATTTGTCAAAATTGACCATCACATCTGTTCTCATATTACCTTAAAAAAACATATTGATGGATCCAGTCAGGGAAAATTAACTTAACAAAAACTTGCTGATGTAATCTAACAGTTTTTAGTAAACTTTAATTAGAAAGACTAATGAAAAAGAAACACTGTTTCCAATGTTAGGTGATAAGTCTAACATTTTTACCTGACACAATCTGGAAACTTGTGAAACTTTTCTTATTTATAATAAGAAAACCCCAGCTTGTAAATAATTGGTCAGTAAATAAGCCATCACCCCTTAAATTGCCTCCAGTTAAAAATAGAAATCAAACCCTTCAAATAATAAAAGAGGGACTAGAAGGGGTGTTAAACCCTGAAGGGATTTACCTATCAGGCAAGAAGATTTCCAGTTAAGCATATTGAGAAGGATAGTTTTCCTTTTATTTTGGAATTTAATGAAGAGTATCAGTTATTTCATCTCTAAGATTTTTTATCATTAATCTACAGGATTATACAATTTTCCTTTGATGTTGTTTTTAACCAATATTTGATGTTGTAAGTTAATCCCACAAGTTTACTTATTTTGAACCTTAGAGCTACTACTGACCATTTTACCAAAAACAGTACATACATGTAAAACAAATGTTGTGTGTAACAAATTATGAATATCAAATAGGATGTACATTTCGCATGTGAAATTTCATATTTTAATACCAATTTTTATGTGGTATAAAATTTATTTGAAACAAAAATTCATCCAAAAATGCATCCTAATTAAATATTCATTTGTAATTATTGTTAACACAAAGTCTGGAAAATTTCCAACAGGAAATAATGTTAAAGAATTTGGAACTTGTGTTGATATAAGCATTGAACAACTGTTCACTGTTGGTAGGTATGACATTGAGCAGGATGACATGTGTCAGATTAAAAAAACAATTTTTATTTCAGAAAACAATTCCAATAATAAATTTGTCTTAATATTAAGACTGAATGTTTGAAATTCAATGTTTTGATTTTTTTCAGGTAATGATTACTCATAAAATCTTTTGAAAGATACCCTTTTTTCAGATTAGTAATAAATGATTTATGTCATAATAATATATTTACCATATTTTTATTTTTTTGTATTTTTAGATTGGATAGAATCAGGAATGGAGTCTGATGTGTCAGAAAATCTAGAAACTGATGAGATGTACCTTATGTTACAAGCTGATATGGTAAGCAACTATCATTTATGTACTGGTGAAACAGGTTGTGGATGAGGGTGTGTTAATATTTCTCCCTACCAAGGATACTTAAAATTGTTACCTAGTCACAATTTATTTCACTTATATCAATCGTCAGTCATGAATATTCCACTTATAATAAAACTACTAGTACCAGGTATATGTTATTCAAATCAGAAAAGCAGTGGTACTCATTTGCTACAGTCAAGAATATTTCACATACATTAAAGCCATTGGTTTCACATGATATTTTACAAATTGTGCTTAATTCAAGTGAGTTTTTTTTTTCTTTTTTTCTTTTGTGGGTTAAAAATGCAGAATTTGTTGATTTCAGTAATAAATAGTAAAAAGTTAACTTCCATTTTAATCAACCTCTACCACATTGTTCAAATTGAGTTGTTTTATCTCATTGAGACTAATTCAGTCCTATAGATAGTACAAAATGGACAAAAACACTTAGATATGATTTATATCAATAGTTACATCTAAATCAGGATACAGATGAGGATATCGGATTAATTATTAATTTCTAAAATCAAAAGTATTTATCAAGATCATTGACAATAGTGATTTTCCTAAGGAAATGATACATAAATCATTAAAATTCTTAATATAAGTGCTTTACAAAAGACTTCTCAACAATCTCTTATTTTGTTCTGTAGTCTAAGGGAGATAATCTTTATTTTTAAATTAATTTATATCATCAAAACAAATATGCAAACAAACAATTGAATAAAAAAAACAATCAAGAAATAAATCAGAGGCCAGTTTCTATCACAGCAACAGAGTTGATGAAGATATCTAATACAACTGAACAAGCTGTTGATAATTTCATTAACAATATAATGGTTACATATCTTTTTATGTAGATATTTTTAACACTTTATTTACAACACATTATATGTTTGTATTTTCAGATAAGCATTAAACGTCAAGAAAAAGCCTTACAACATGATATTGATGATATTACCACAAAACTGAAATCTTTGATTGACAATGTCGGTTTAGCATCTGAACTTCATATTTCACAGTCCAACATGCCAAACCCACCAACACCATCATTTCTTCGTAATGCAACAAGATCTATTACTCAAATGACCAACATTTCTACCTCCAGCGATGAAGATTATCTTCTACAACAGATGATGCAAGGTGCAACATTACCGTTATCTGACACAACTAGCAGTGATAGTTTATATGATGACAATGTTAAACCATTTCTTATGGACACTAACTGTAACTACATGCCGTCTCCAGCTTCTAATTACTCACCTCCAGATAATACTGCTGTATCAGTGCCTAATGTAGAATTTACAAACATGATAGAATCACCATTGTCATCAGATATCAGCAACGGAAGTGATACTACTACAACATCAGATGGTTATCCAAAATCTTCAGATACTTCATCAGAAAACCAGTGTGTACCAGAATGTGTTCCAGAGCAGGATGCTTACGATTTAGAATTGGTGTCTCGTATGCAGTATTATTCAGACTTTACGATAGATCGGCAACATAAGATAGACTGTATGACAGCTAAGTTAGTCAGTGATAATGGAAGTGAATCAGCTAATGTGAGTGGTAATCTAGACTGTGATGAGACTGAGATCTTGTTTTCACGTGTTGTCGAGGGTTGTGAGGATAGTCCCTACACCTGTCATGCGTATTCGTCAAGTTGTTGGCTTAGACTCTAAAGACTGTAAATCAAGTGGTTCTACAACAGATAGTTCGACAACTTCATCTGTTGGCAGATATCATCGTTCTAGTCGTAGTTCAAATCGTACATCATCTTCAGTCAAGTAGTAGAAAAAGTTCATCAATTCCACGTGCTTCATCAACTATGATTGAGGATTTCTCACCTTCATCAAGAAGTAGTGGTAGCAGTAGTAAGCATAGATCTACTTCAATTCCGCAAGCGTCATCAACGATGATTGAAGATCCAACAAGCAAAGTATCTAGTCGTTATGGTAGTGCTGAAGATGTAGAAAGTGTGTATACATGGTCAATCAATGATGAATCTGATGAAGAAAACCTTGAGGACTCTTATTTGCGTAATATTGATGGACATCGTCTTGTAGCAAAACCACCTCTTGCATCAAAGAAAGTGTTTTCTAGCAGTAGTAGTAGTAACTGTAGTTCTAAGAAATCCTTGAAACAATCAAACATGTTTGTACAACTTAGTGATCAGTGTTCTGTTCAAATGTTAGACTCATTATCTGTGATTGAGCCTTCTGCAAGTTGTCAAAATGGAATTCTAGTACAAGATAGTATTCTGCATCATGAAGAATCTGTTTACAAAGCAAGTACTTTACCTCGCACCAGCACAAAACTCAATATCTTATCATCTACTAAGTGTAGTGCTAGTTCATCACTTGAAGCACGTCGTACATCTTTACCAGACATTTTAAGTGTGTATACTTCTACAGCTGAGGACTTTCATAGTGTACCTGATTCAGGGGACAGTGGTGATAGTGGTGCTAGTGCTAGCTCATCTCCATTACAGGAAAGGCTTCCTCTCCCAGGGAAATCTAGTTCTAGTGGTAGTCCATCTGAAATTCCAGCCAATGCAACGAAGTTAACAACCAACACTGAGGCATTAATAGACTCAATTCTTACAGACAGTCCGACTAGTGTTAGCAGTAGTGGTATTTTTGCTCCATACAATTCACCAGATGTAACAGACCGGAGTAACCCAGCATCTAAAACTAGCCAATCAACAGCGAGTGATACTAAGTCAAATTCACCAGGACAAGTCGCACCACCAGCATCTATTGCTTCTGAAGATCCATCACCAGTTGTTTATGATAAGAAAGATCCAGAATTCAAGATGCCTAAGTTACCGCTTAAGAGATTGTTTAGATTTCGTCGTAACAAGGGTAAAGCATCAGAGAAACATTCAACACCTCAACGTTGTTATCCATCATCAGTGCAAAGTGATCCATTAATGTCCAAGAGAAAACTGTTTAATCCAATCACACCGTCATCATCAGTGAAGAAAAGTCAGGACATTTATTTGATGGACAAACGTGCTGTGATCAAAAAGTTTAAACGATTTAGTGTGAATTTCCGTAGCAGGGACAAGCAGTCACTTTCACGAATCCAGACTCTTGCCAACTTGTAATAATGACATTGTGCAAAAATCATAAATTGTTTTAACTGAAAACAGACAGTATATAAGCTCAAGAAAACTTTTTATATTTGTGTGTTAAGTTTGCAAGTTAGGTTTTCAAATATTAAGAGTATATTTGGTTTCATTTTTAAATTTGAAAATTTTATTTTTCAACATACCTAAGTTTAAAATCAAAACACATGTGAGTTTTGAAAAAAAAAAACAAAACAAAACAAACAAAAAACTTGTGATTTCATACTTGTATTTTGTTTAAATTTATTTGTTTAAATTATGCAAACACAAGCATATATGATTTGTTATAGTGCTGTTAGCACAACTAGTGACATAAAAAACTTGACAAGACATTATATAATATTTATTGAGATTATCAAGAAAAAAACATGGCAATACATTTAGTGCAATATGGCCTATGTATACAAGTGGAGATAATGACTCCACAAAGGGAGACAATCTCTTTCTTTTTCAATCTTTTCTTTTTCTAACTATTTTTCTATCTTTGTATTTTTGTAGATTATAGCATGTATGTTTGATATTTTCCCATCTTTTTCTTTCTCACTATCTTTCCATTCTTTAGATGTGATAGATCGAATGAGTTTATTAGTTGTACAAACGAAAATGGCTGAATATTCCATTTTATTTGTCATTATCTGTAGATATAATTTAGTGGTATGTAATGATTTTTGTGTACCAAAGAAATCCTTTATTTATTGACTGAAATAAGTCATTTTAGTGCTATATATTTGTAAATAAATATGAAATAATAATACATTTTATCTTTTTGTATTAAATTTCAAATATTTTATTAGGGTTAATGAGGTTAAAGTGTAGAATATTTACCTGGACATAATCCTGGTCAAGAATATATTTCACTTTTTGAAAGATGTCTTCACATATTGAAAATGTTGGTCAATGATATTTGAACTCATGGTACATCCTAGTCAAGATAAATTTTACATGATAAGAAAATATCCGTCGAGAAGATTTTTCAGTTAATTTTAGGTAGGGATATTTCCATCACAGGACATCACACTCGAGAATATACAAAATGTATTTCAGATATTGAAAGCTGCATTCGATTATTGAAAATACTAGTCAAGAAAGTTTTACTTATAACACGTCCTAGTCAAGTATACATTTTATTTAATGAAAATATTAGTCAAAGTCAAGGGAAACAGAATGGTTATGTCAGTTAAGGGTTTTGGTGATAAAAAGAAGGTTATAAAATATATAGGGAAAAAAGGCATACCTGCTATGTGATTTCAAAATATGTAGTGATAAGCCAGGCAGCAAAGTGACATTAAAATGTGATTTATTGTACTATGACAATAGGTGAGCTAGCAAAAACATTAAATGGGAACAAAATGAGGTTTTATCATATCTCCCATTTTGTATAAATATACTGGTCAAAAGGGTGTCCTTATCAAGAATACATTTTGATTCATACATTTAGTTACATTTAGTTTAAAAAAATGATAAATAATAAAACAAGTTTGGGTAATCCTAGGTGATGATTGATTCTGATACTAAGGCCAGACTAAGAAACTTGCTTTAAATCATTATGTTTGGACCAGCATAAGTAAAACCGGTACATATGTACCTCTTACTTCAAACACTGTTAGCTTAAGTGGTATAGTTGTTAATCTAATTAAAGAAATATTTAGGAGTTTAAATACTAGCAGAGTTAAACCAGGAGTTACGATTATGTATGGACAATTCTTTTGCTATAAAAATTTAAATTAACTTCACATCCCAGTCATGATTATTTCATTTCTACTGAATATCATCAATATTAGTGATGTCCATTAAAAATACACATGACATTGGCAGACATCAACAATACCAGGTCATGTCCATATATATATATATATATATATATATGACAGTCAAAGGTACAGTGACACACTGGACATCAACAATACCAGGTCATGTCCATTTATATATATGTGACAGTGAGAGGTACAGTGACACACTGGACATCAACAATACAAGGTCATGTCCGTATATATATGACAGTCAAAGGTACAGTGACACACTGGACATCAATAATACCAGGTCTGACCATTTATATACTAGTATGTGACAGTGAGAGGTACAGTGACATACTTGACATCAACAATACAAGGTCATGTCCATTAATATATATGTGACAGCAAGAGGTACAGTGACATACTGACATCAACAATACCAGGTCATGTCCATTCATATACTAGTATGTGACTTTAAGAGGTACAGTGACATACTGGACATCAACTATACCAGGTCATGTCCATTTATATATGTGACAGTGAGAGGTACAGTGACATACTGACATCAACAAGGCCAGGTCATTTCCATTCATATACTTGTATGTGACTGTGAGAGGTACAGTGACATACTGACATCAAAATACCAGGTCATGTCCATTTATATATGTGACAGTGAGAGGTACAGTGACATACTGACATCATCAATACCAGGTCATGTCCATTTATACATGTGACAGTGAGAGGTACAGTGACATACTGACACTACAATACCAGGTCATGTCCATTTATATACTAGTATGTGATAGTAAAAGGTACAGTGACATACTGGACATCAACAAAACCAGGTCATGTCCATTTATATTAGTGACAATAAAAGGTACAGTGACATACTGGGCATCAACAAAACCAGGACATGTCCATTTATATTAGTGACAATAAAAGGTACAGTGACATACTGGACATCAACAATACCAGGTCATGTCCATTTATACATGTGACAGTGAGAGGTACAGTGACACACTGGACATCAACAATACAAGGTCATGATATATATATGACAGTCAAAAGTACAGTGACACACTGGACATCAACAATACCAGGTCTGACCATTTATATACTAGTATGTGACAGTGAGAGGTACAGTGACATACTGGACATCAACAATACCAGGTCATGTCCATTTATATATGTGACAGTGAGAGGTACAGTGACATACTGACATCAACAAGGCCAGGTCATTTCCATTCATATACTAGTATGTGACTGTGAGAGGTACAGTGACATACTGACATCAAAAATACCAGGTCATGTCCATTTATATATGTGACAGTGAGAGGTACAGTGACATACTGACTTCAACAATACCAGGTCATGTCCATTAATATATATGTGACAGTGAGAGGTATAGTGACATACTTGACATCAACAATACCAGGTCATGTCCATTTATACACTAGTTTATGACAGTAAGAGGTACAGTGACATACTGTAAATCAACAATACAAGGTCATGTCCATTTATACATGTGACAGTGAGAGGTACAGTGACACACTGGACATCAACAATACAAGGTCATGTTTATAAATAGTCTATTAATATATGTGACAGTGAGCGGTACAGTGATATACTGGACATTAAAAATACCAGGTCTGACCATTTATATACTAGTATGTGACAGTGAGAGGTACAGTGATACTGGACATTAACAATACCAGGTCATCTCCATTTATATATGTGACAGTGAGAGGTACAGTGACATACTGGACATCAACAATACAAGGTCATGTCTATCTATATATGTGACAGTGAGAGGTACAGTGACATACTGGACATCAACAATAAAAGCTCATGTCTATTTATATATGTGACAGTGAGAGGTACAGTGACACACTGGATGTCATGTCTATAAATAGTCTATTAATATATGTGACAGTGAGCGGTACAGTGACATACTGGACATTAACAATACCAGGTCTGACCATTTATATACTAGTATGTGACAGTGAGAGGTACAGTGACATATTGGACATTAACAATACCAGGTCATCTCCATTTATACATGTGATAGTGAGAGTTACAGTGACACATTGGACATCAACAATACAAGGTCATGATATATATATGACAGTCAAAGGTACAGTGACACACTGGACATCAACAATACCAGGTCTGACCATTTATATACTAGTATGTGACAGTGAGAGGTACATTGACATACTTGACAACAACAATACCAGGTTATGTCCATTTATATATGTGACAGTGAGAGGTACAGTGACATACTGACATCAACAAGGCCAGGTCATTTCCATTCATATACTTGTATGTGACTGTGAGAGGTACAGTGACATACTGACATCAAAAATACCAGGTCAGGTCCATTTATATATGTGACAGTGAGAGGTACAGTGACATACTGACATCAACAATACCAGGTCATGTCCATTAATATATATGTGACAGTGAGAGGTATAGTGACATACTTGACATCAACAATACCAGGTCATGTCCATTTATATGTGTGACAGTGAGAGGTACAGTGACATACTGACATCAACAATACAAGTTCATGTCCATTTATACACTAGTTTATGACAGTAAGAGGTACAGTGACATACTGTAAATCAACAATACAAGGTCATGTCCATTTATACATGTGACAGTGAGAGATACAGTGAAATATTTGACATCCAATATACCAGGTCATATCTATAAATAGTCTATTAATATATGTGACAGTGAGCAGTACAGTGACATACTGGACATTAACAATACCAGGTCTGACCATTTATATACTAGTAAGTGACAGTGAGAGGAACAGTGACATACTGGACATTAACAATACAAGGTCATCTCCATTTATATATGTGACAGTGAGAGGTACAGTGACATACTGGACATCAACAATACAAGGTCATGTCTATTTATATATGTGACAGTGAGAGGTACAGTGACATACTGGACATCAACAATAAAAGCTCATGTCTATTTATATATGTGACAGTCAGAGGTACAGTGACACACTGGACATCAACAATACCAGGTCATGTCCATTTATATATATGTGACAGTGAGTGGTACATTGACATACTGGACATCAACAATACCAGGTCATGTTCATTTATATATGTGACAGTGACAGGTACAGTGACATACTGGATATCAACAATACCAGGTCATGTCCATTTATATATATATATATGACAGTGAGAGGTACAGTGGCATACTGCACATCAACAATACAAGGTCATGTCCATTTATATATGACAGTCAAAGGTACAGTGACATACTGACATCAACATAACCAGGTCATGTCCATTTATATATTTGTGACAGTGAGAGGTACAGTGACACACTGGACATCAACAATACCAGGTCAAAACAATTTATATACTAGTATGTGACAGTGAGAGGTACAGTGACATACTGGACATCAACAATACAAGGTCATGTCCATTTATATATGTGACAGTGAGAGGTACAGTGACTTACTGGACATCAACAAAACCAGGTCATGTCCATTTATATATGTGACAGTGACAGGTACAGTGACATACTGACATCAACAATACAAGGTCATGTCCATTTATATATCTGTGACAGTTAGAGGTACAGTGACACACTGGACATCAACAATACAAGGTTCTGTCCATTTATACACTAGTATATGACAGTGAGAGTACAGTGACTTACTAGACATCAACAAAACCAGGTCATGTCCATTTATACATGTGACAGTGAGAGGTACAGTGACATACTGTCAACAAAAATACAAGGTTATGTCCATTTATACACTAGTATATGACAGTGAGAGGTACAGTGACTTACTAGATATCAACAAAACCAGGTCATGTCCATTTATACATGTGACAGTGAGATGTACAGTGACATACTGGACATCAACAATACAAGGTCATGTCCATATATATATGACAGTCAAAGGTACAGTGACACAATGGACGTTAACAATACCAGGTCATGTCCATTTATACACTAGTACTTGACAGTGAGAGGTACAGTGACATACTGGACATCAACAATACCAGGTTATGTCCATTTATATACTAGTATGTGATAGTGAGAGGTACAGTGACATTCTGGACATCAACAATACCACGTTATGTCCATTTATATACTAGTATGTGATAGTGAGAGGTACAGTGACATTCTGGATATCAACAATACCAGGTTATGTCCATTTATATACTAGTATGTGATAGTGAGAGGTACAGTGACATTCTGGATATCAACAATACCAGGTTATGTCCATTTATATACTAGTATGTGATAGTGAGAGGTACAGTGACATTCTGGATATCAACAATACCAGGTTATGTCCATTTATATACTAGTATGTGTTAGTGAGAGGTACAGTGACATTCTGGATATCAACAATACCAGGTTATGTCCATTTATATACTAGTATGTGATAGTGAGAGGTACAGTGAAATTCTGGATATCAACAATACCAGGTGATGTCCATTTATATACTAGTATGTGATAGTGAGAGGTACAGTGACATTCTGGACATCAACAATACCACGTTATGTCCATTTATATACTAGTATGTGATAGTGAGAGGTACAGTGACATTCTGGATATCAACAATACCAGGTTATGTCCATTTATATACTAGTATGTGATAGTGAGAGGTACAGTGACATTCTGGATATCAACAATACCAGGTTATGTCCATTTATATACTAGTATGTGATAGTGAGAGGTACAGTGAAATTCTGGATATCAACAATACCAGGTTATGTCCATTTATATACTAGTATTTGATAGTGAGAGGTACAGTGACATTCTGGATATCAACAATACCAGGTTATGTCCATTTATATACTAGTATGTGATAGTGAGAGGTACAGTGACATTCTGGATATCAACAATACCAGGTTATGTCCATTTATATACTAGTATGTGATAGTGAGAGGTACAGTGAAATTCTGGATATCAAGAATACCACGTTATGTCCATTTATATACTAGTATGTGATAGTGAGAGGTACAGTGACATTCTGGATATCAACAATACCAGGTGATGTCCATTTATATACTAGTATGTGATAGTGAGAGGTACAGTGACATTCTGGACATCAACAATACCACGTTATGTCCATTTATATACTAGTATGTGATAGTGAGAGGTACAGTGACATTCTGGATATCAACAATACCAGGTTATGTCCATTTATATACTAGTATGTGATAGTGAGAGGTACAGTGACATTCTGGATATCAACAATACCAGGTTATGTCCATTTATATACTAGTATGTGATAGTGAGAGGTACAGTGACATTCTGGATATCAACAATACCAGGTGATGTCCATTTATATACTAGTATGTGATAGTGAGAGGTACAGTGACATTCTGGACATCAACAATACCACGTTATGTCCATTTATATACTAGTATGTGATAGTGAGAGGTACAGTGACATTCTGGATATCAACAATACCAGGTTATGTCCATTTATATACTAGTATGTGATAGTGATAGGTACAGTGAAATTCTGGATATCAACAATACCAGGTTATGTCCATTTATATACTAGTATGTGATAGTGAGAGGTACAGTGACATTCTGGATATCAACAATACCACGTTATGTCCATTTATATACTAGTATGTGATAGTGAGAGGTACAGTGACATACTGGACATCAACAATACCAGGTTATGTCCATTTATATACTAGTATGTGATAGTGAGAGGTACAGTGACATTCTGGACATCAACAATACCAGGTTATGTCCATTTATATACTAGTATGTGATAGTGAGAGGTACAGTGACATACTGGACATCAACAATACCAGGTTATGTCCTTTTATATACTAGTATGTGATAGTGAGAGGTACAGTGTTTTTCTGGATATCAACAAAACCAGGTTATGTCCATTTTTTGTGAATTTTAGAATTCAAGTTACTTTATAGTACATGTATTACTTTTAGCTATTGACTTATGTATTCTAGTCTTGTCAGTAGTGATATAAAATTTAAACAGAAGCTGCTAAAATTAAATTGAGAAAAATCTTATTCAAGAAAAACATGTAAATGCATAACTGGGGCCTGGTTAAAAAATACCTCATTAAGTTATTATTAAATTTGTGGTCTTGGTTCAGTAAAAAAAACATTACTTCAAATATACCCATACAGTAGTATAATTGGAAGAGTACTTGTTCCATACATAGGGTGTCAAACCTAATGCATAATAATAATAATGTAATAATAAACTTTCTGCCATAAAATTAAAACAAGGTACTTGTAGGGTGATGAAAAAAATTATGACCTTAGCCACTGTGTATGACACTCCTGTGTTATAAGGTATGACACCACTGTGATATGACATACATAGCATAACAATTCTTTGGCACAAGGTACTGTACTAGGGTCACATGATATGACACCCCTTGTCACTAGGCATGACACCACTATGGCACAAACTATTACATTAGTGTGTCTCACAAGCTATGAGACAACTGTGTTTAATGAAAAGACACCCCTATGTTATGAGGTTATGCCTGTGTCACAAATTACATCACTGTGTCATGTGATATAACACTCCTGTGACACTAGGTATATCGACACTGGCTATATATTTAAAACTAGTGTGTCACAAGGAATAACACCCTGTCACTTTGTATGACAACTTTGTATTACATGTAACAGCATCACTGTATCACAAGATATGAAACTTCATGTCACTAGCTATCATGTCTCCAGCACATAGTATGCCAGTGTGTTGCAAGGTATGTTATCCCCTTGGCACTATGTATGACCCTACCATATCACAAGGTATGGCCCCTTTATTACTGTGTGACCCTATCATGTCACTAGGTAGGACACACCTTGGTCATTAATGGTCATTCATTTTAAAGGAATAAATTTCTGCCACTGGATGAAATCTCAAGTTTTAGTGTGAATACAATTTCTATAGGACAACATGAATACCACACTGTCATATTAAAATAAGGTTTGATTAATTCACTTAAAAGTGGTGGCAGAGTGGTATAAGTACATGTCTACAGATCACAGCACCTCTAACAGACTTAGTCTGAATCCCACTTAAGATAGATCCTTATGTCAGAAAGTGTGTCAGAAGTTTGTCAATTTCCTTTCTGATAGTCACTTATTTTCTACAGGCAGTTCTATTTTCCTCACCAATTCAAGAACTGACTGCTTGATGTAAATGAATAATTTCTACCAGCACACAAAACAACATCCAACTAAACAATTTATATCATAATTAAATAAATATTAAATCATTATCAAGAAGACTTGGCTATTTTTACTCATCATGGTAAAGTGGTACAATAACAGACCATTACCACACATGAAGATGATTGCATTGTATTGTATTGGTATTTTCTGCAAATTAACCTGCAAGCTGTGGGCAGGGAGTTGTGTAAATAAGCCTATAGCATTCACTGTAATGTCAGTTAAATTGATGACACAAATTATTCGTGAAGTTTTTAAAAATGTTATGTAAACAAATAACAGTAAACGTTTTCTTATTTGGCCAAGTTAACTTTGGTTTATAAACATCATCAAAAAATTCTGTAAAGTTTGCTTCCTAATACAGAATGATAATTAAGAGGTCATAACTGAATATGATAAGTACTAAACACTTCTTTTATATTTAGTTAACACTCTAAATCTATCAGCAACCGAAGCAATTTGAGCAGAATTTAGTCTGCATGCTTTAATAGAAACAATTCATCAATTAACTGTAAAAAATGATAAAAGACAAATTAAATGCTGTGTATTTAGTTTTATTTACATAAGCACTATATGATCAATAAATACATATCACTATATACAATAATGCATTTACATATTTCTTTACTCCCGAGTATTTTAATCAACAGAGTTATCCCCCTTAGAATGAAAAAATAGCAAAGAAAAGAAAAAGTTAGAAAACATACATTCATGAGATAGTCCTCAATAACCCATCATGTTAATTTTCACTGAAATCAAAGTCAATAAGGTAAATCACAATTGAAAAAGTTCAGTGATCAATGAAGTCACAAGTTGGCAAGTGTCTGAATTTTCCCACTTGATAAACTGTCTTTACGCAGCAAAGTTTTGCTGAATCTTTTAAGCTTCCTCATCACATTCTGTTTATCCTTTACATGACTGTATTGTTTATCAAATTCCTGGAAAACCACTTGTTCCTCACTTCCTGTAGCCATGTTGCTTTCCATTAGAATTCTTTTTCCTGAAGATTCCGCCACCAGATCGGCGGAGACCCTTTTTAAGTTCATTTTTTTCTGGCACTTTATGAAAGTCATCAGAAGATTCTGAAACAACAGGCTTAAACAGACAAACCCTGGTGCTAGTGCGACGAAAAAATTCTTTCTTTTCATCAGTTGAACTCTGTTCTTTCATATTTTCCTTATCCGAATCATGATAACTTGATAATGATTCTATACCAGACATTGGTTCAAATGAACGTGTTGCTGAGCTAGCACTACTCTGTTTTGTTAGATTTTTACCTACTTTCCTTTCATATTTCCTTGATGGTAGTGGTGGTTTGGCAAGAGCACTCTGCATACTCATTCTTTGTAGATACAACTCTTCCAGTGATCCTTTATTTGACTCATTCTCCTGAATTGACCATGTGTAGATACTATGTAAATCATCTCCCCTGTCAGCACACTGAATGTAAGATATTTCTTCATGGTTCACGCATGGCACAATATCTTGAGTGGTAAAATCACCAACCATAGTGGAAGAAGCTTTGGGAATAAAGTCAACAATAGCAGTGTTATCATCAATTTGTCTCTTGTCTTTTATCATGGTTGATGAAGCCCGTGGAGTAGAGATGCTTGGTTTCCTACAAATTGTTGAAGAGGCACGTGGTGTTGATATGCTTGTTTTTCGACGCATTGAATTCCTGGAGTTATCGAACTTGTGACGTGTGCTGGATACACTTGATGACCTTGTTACTCGTGATTTTAACTTGGAGGATTCAGTACCATTCTGGTGTTTAACATAAGTATTGCTATTTGAATCTTCACAGCCTTCTACAACACGAGGAAATGGAATTTCGTCCATATCAGAGTCATCAGAGCTCTTTGCAGAATCATTTTCACAACGCATGCTCAGATGATGATGATCATTGATGAATTCTGAGTAGTAAACTGTCCTGGAACCTAGATCACTGCTACAGTTTGGAACACATTGATTCCCAGATAATTTGTTCATTAAGTTCCTAGCTGATGACTTTACTAAGCTTGAATTGTCTTCATATATGCTGGTATACTGTGCTGAGAAATCTTCATCACTGGAGGAAGAAATACTTGTTATATGTGTAAAAGATGTAGGTGTTTCTCCCATCTTTCTCTCTTGCTCTAGAGCAAACTGAAATAATAAAAGATGAAATTAAACAAAAATTATGTTATAAAAATCAATCTGATTGGCTGATTCTTATATAAGAAAATTTACACAAAACCAAAATTACCAGAAAATAAAAAGGGAGAAAAACAACAAAGGAAATAAAATATTTTTGTTCTTCTTCTTCTTTTTTTTTGGTGAGAAAAGTCAGAAACAGATGTTTTTTTAATTAACTAATTTCACAAATAAGTTCACAAAAATAAGGATAAATATACACAAAGTCCTTATAAAAAGTATTTGATGTTGTCATATTTCACAGGAAATGAAATAGAACATCTTCACCTCTGATGTAATTGAATTCCACCTGTTTAATCAAGATAATGGGTTATTCTCACCTTATGTTTCTAGTAATTTTTATTTTTTCCAAACAAAATCATTAATTAGCTAGTTTATTTTGAGACCTTTTTATCAATAAAAATATTCATTTTTGCTAGAAAAAATACCTTAAGAAAATATTTTCATAAATTTTTAGAATGTTTTTTCTTATGAAAATACTTTTATAATATTTCCTACAATAAAAGTATAGTTATTGCTTTCCATGAGTGAAAAAAAACTTGTTTATATGTTCCCATTTTAAATTAATAATGAAACAACAACATCTGTCGATACCACATAGGTAACAGCTGTTTACTGATATAAAACATCAGTTATTTACAACCAAATTCTTCACAGAAATACTAAATCAATAAGTCAATAAATCAATCAATTCCTAATACATACCATATCCCACTTTTTTTTTTATTTCAAACATTTTTTAAAATTACAATAAATTTTTTCTAATTTTATGAGTATGATTAATGATAGCAAACCAACAAAAATTTGTATTTCATAAAGGAGAAAACATTTAAATTAAAATCTAACACTTTTGAATTTTTCAAAATAAATAAACAATTAAATAAAACTTACCAAATTATCTTCTCCATCTAAGTTAAGAGTAATCATTTGACCTTCCATTATTTCCATGGCAACAGCTGAGCATGTGTTTTCAGTAACCATAGTACTGCTCAGAATCATTATTCAATTTTTTTCAAAATTAATTTTAAAATGAACTTTAGCTTTGTAAGATTAGATGAGTATTACTAGAAGTGATTGTGAAAAAGTGATATGAATTACAGAGTAATACTCCAGTATATATAGTCTAAAGTTAATTTGCATAAAATTTTAATTATTCTCTGAAGGCCATAATTTAAAGTTAATTAAGTAATTTTAATTTTATTGTATAGCAATTATCTAATTTACATTACTTGATCAGAACACTAAAGTAATCTGTTGAGGTGTGAATACACCATCAATTATTTCACCCCTACCCTGAGGAGGTGTGACGGGATAGCACTTATACCCTCATTATTGGATTCTTACACATGTTTTAACACCTTTCAATATTGTTTTTTTTTTTTTTTTTTTTTTTGTTTAATTAAATTTTTAGCCCAATGGTTACTACAGCAAGTCATTTAGTCATAATATCATCTCCATTTAAGATGATAATTAATGTAGTGAATAAGTTCATCAAATATTAGGAAATAAACACATGTATTTCTAAAACTTACTTGACTAAACAAAGATAAGTATAAAAAAAAATAATAATAATAAATAAATAAATAAAAAAATTTAATTTATCAAATGTAAAATCTAGATTTATTAATGCTTTATGACAATATGATATATATTTCACTGTTACTTCTAAATCCTAAAATAATTATTATTTAATCTTATTGACTTTAAATGTGTCTTATTTTATAAATAACGCAGACACTTTTTAAATGTTATTATAAGGAAGTGAATGTCCTTTAGATTTCTTGTTTCCTCATCTTGAGGGAAATAAAAATTTAAATAACTTGTGACAACCAGGTATTTTTTAATCTCATTTTTTTGGGGGGATTATTTTAAGGTCAGATATTAGCTTTTCTACACCCGAGTAACATGTGTGATATATGTAACACTGTACAAGTTTTACTTTTATTGTTGTCATGCAGTAAAGATCAAACGTATCATGTTATTTTTATGTATAACTTAAAAAAAGTAATAATAGTTATTTGTTCCTGATATTTGAGTCCATGACAATAAACACCATTATTACCAAAATGAAAGAACAAAAATTACCATGAATGGTGAAAAGGCTTTGTGAAATATGTGTACTGCAAAAAAAAAAAAAAAAAAACAAAAAAAAAAAACCAAATGAATCAAAACTGAAATTGATTAATATGTATCTATAATAGCTAGTCAACAAGCAAGAGTAAATTATAAATACATATGTGTTAATATCAGTGACTTTGGACAGACACTGGACAAAATGAAAGTTTTCCAGGCACAAGTTTAAACTGTGGAAATATTAACATGTTGTATGATATACTTAACAAAAACATAATAAATGTATTCCATAATATTTATTATATCAGTAAGAAGTGCATGGTATTCCTGGTAAACAATCACACTTTGAGAAATACCAGTACTTTGACAAATTCTGTAACATCAAATTATAAGGAAATTGTCAATCTAAAATAGTTTGATTTTCAATAGAGTTAAATCATTCAGAATCATATAAAATCCATCTGGATTTGTTTACTGATTTCAATATGTGATAAAAATACATTTACATACTATATGTTCATGATTTACAAAACTTTTTAACAAACAGATGTCATAGAATGTTCTCAGTGTTGTTATTAAAATGAGTGCATTAGGGCATCAGTCAAATAGAAGGCCATTGAATCTAAGATAAATTACAGTAAGCAAGAAAAAAAGAACATTGTGGCATTCTGTGGTAAATAGAGACAACTAAAAACCTTAAAAATTCTGATATCTTTATAAAGTTTAAAGTTAACATAAGTATACAGATCACACCACTTCTAACTGCCAAAATTCAAAATTCCACTAAAGCAGATGCTAGTGTGTGAGAAAATTTGTCAGTTTACTTGCAGAAGGTTATTGGTACTCCAATATCCTAAACCTTCCCAGAACTTTCTTTTTTAAGTGAAATAATCTTGACTGGTATATAAAACACCATTACACAATCACTGCTATACTCTTTAAGAATTATGTCCTCTATAATAGTCATATACATTTGTATATAGCACAAATACCAGTTAAATTTTGATGTGCCAGATGTGCACATTTCGGAAATTCATTCCTCATCAGTGACACTAAGACAGAAAAGTTTGATACATAAAAAATATTAGCCAAACAGTTCAAAATAATAAATCTAAAGTTTCAAAATTATATCAATCAAAATACAGCTAAGGAATGCTGTGCATGAGGGAACAAACCTTAATTTTAAATTAATTTCAAATTTTAGACGACTGAAAATTTTGCTAAATGGTACATTTTCTGACAGCACAAAGTACTGCCTACTGAGTTATGGAAGTGTCTAAAGCTTTACAGACAGTTTTCCTTTATAAACAGAAGTTCAAATTGTTTAATTTTTTAAAAGTAGGAAGTAATATGTTAAATTCCTAGCCAGGTCTAATCACAGACATAGATGTATATAATAACTATTATCTACAATGTTTAAATAATCAGACAAGTTAACAATTAAAGATGGATGTCCACTTACTTTAATTTGGACAGTTCTTTAAGAATTGTTTCAACAAGAACTATTGTTTTAATAATACTAAATATGAGAGTATTTCATATGTCAGTAATGACTGGGCATTAATATGTTTATTACGAAAATTCTGTTTTATGTATGTGCTTATTAGATGTGTTTTAATGTGTGACATTATAATAAAATAACGTTTTATTATTATTAATATATATTATTCTATAATAAGACCAGTAGATTTTTGTTTAACTTTGTTATAATTCATCAGAACCTGTAAACAAAGACCACTTTGTCAAGTTTTCTAGGGTGGACTCTATATAGACAGATTTGGCTATGTATATAGGAAGTCATCTGTTTCTTTAGAAGAAAAAAATTATTAATTTCCAACCATTTAAATATGTTTTATTTTGGACAAGGAGAATAAATTCTCCTTCAGGAAGTGTGTGTGTGTGTGTGTGTGTGTGTGTGTGTGTGTGTTTGTGTGTGTGTGTGTGTGTGTGTGTGTGTGTGTGTGTGTCTGAGACTCTCGCTCTCTTATTTTTGGCTTTAATAACTTATTTTGTTTATACATGTTCACATACATGCGATATCCATGCATAGATAAATAAAAAACTCAATAATGACCAATTTACTTTTTGTTCTATAAATCTCTAAGATATAAATTGTTTAAGAAGATTTTGCTAGCTTCAGTTGGTTAACTTGAGTTTGTATCAAACCAGATATTAACAGCATTCAAATGAGCTAAGGAAGCTCAATGTTAAGCTTCTGTAACACAACACATACAATATGAACCACAATTACTACCCCATTTCTTAAAATAAATAAATAATTAATTAATTAATTAATAAATAAATAAATAAATAAATAAATAAATAAATAAATAAATAAATAAATAAATAAATAAATAAATAAAATCTGACAAAGATTTTTTTTCAAATGTTGGCAAAACAAACAATGACCAATCGTAAATATAAATATTTGGATTGATTTCAAAGCTGTAAAATGAAAAAAGAATTTTTTATCGTTATTTAAAAATATGTGAAAAATCTGAAATAATTTAAAATTCTTCAAAAATTGTGAAGACTAATGTTTGACATTAGCTCTCAGGAAACAGATCAATAGTTTTATGTATTTATTCTAATTCAACAAATATATATTTTCTGTAGAGAAATTGTAAGTTTATTGAAAAAAAACCAAACAAATCAATAAATTTAAATAGATATTAAAATGTAAAATTCTTTAAAATACTTCAAAACAAGAATAACAATAATAATAATAATAATATGTACAAAAACTAAATATCTTTTAATAACTAAAGCACCTTGTAAATTATCTAGTGTGAAAATAAAAATCTTATTTAAGTGATTATCAAAATGAAATAAATAATTATTGTTTATTGTTAATTATCTATTACATATCACATAAGGAAATGTGTGAAAGTGCCTGTTTTAGAAATAGATTATTCAATAATTAAAAGTTAATTAACACCTACAGAATTGATTGCCTGATGTCTTAGAACTTTAATGTGTTTGAAATCCTATTCCAACAGGTGATCTAATTAAAATCCAGAAAACAATATGGAATCTTGATAACTTAATTATACCTGGTGAAGGTGAGAAGATTAACTTGATTAATTAATTACAGGTCGAAAATGTGAGTGTAAAATCAATGAGCCATATCTGCATTAATTAACTTTCAGAGTAATTATGGGAATTTAAAACCATTTAAAAATGAACTCAAAATAGTATGGGCTTAGAATTCAATTTCATCTGGTAGGATATACAATAGTCTCACGTTTTGTTCAAAACTTTCAAAATATAAAGTTATTTTGTTTAGGAAAATGTTGTTCAACACCACATCATCTTTCCAGAAATGCAACATGTTTTTACATGATTTTTATGATGTTGACGAAGAAATGGTAAGTTAATATTTAAAAAGAACAATATTTCTTAAAGTATTTATGCAGCATTAAAAAAAATTAATAATAAAAACTGTGGTACGAAAAAATTAATTTTGAAACCATGTTTTAAGGATTATTCACATAAATAACACAATTGTATTTATCTTTGCTTTTCAATATAAAGAAACACCACTATCTTTGATTTTAAATTCATTTTTTATTTCTTTAGTACAATAATCAATCAAACTACAAGAACATTGTATTAATTGATTGGTTTTATAACAATACACAGTAATTAGGACTGTTCTATACAATTTTACATTTAAACATAATTTTAATAAACTATTTAATAACCTTTATTCAGAAATTTACAAAAAATTTTTTTTAATTTTGATAAAAAAAAACATAATGAATGACAAAGATCAATAAAAAACATAAAAATAAAAACAAAACAAAAATGAATAAAACAAAATTTTTTTATTTCCATTTTATTATAAATATTTAATATCTTAGTTTTATTAGATTTTTTTTCTGTCAGTTTTTGACAAGAAATTTACCAAATTTAAAAATCAGATATGTTGTAAAATAGTTTAAAATCTTACACTTGTCACATGCTATCTGATCAGGAAGCATATGTTACTGGTTGTGACTTCTGACACATTTGGACTTATACAACCAGGGGCTGTTAAGACCTGTTTATGTTCACAACATTTTAATCACCTATATAAAAATGTATATCTCTTTTTCCATTTCACCCTGGAAACAACAGCCTGGAGACAATGCCACATATGATATACATATCAATATTGACCAATCACAAAACAGTTTGTGTAATAAAATACTTATTAGTTTTTATTATCTATTTTTTCAGAAATATGTCAATTCAGCATATGACAGGACTGGTGTAAACACCCAATCTTGTTTTCAAGACTCATCAGAATCTTTAACATTTGTAACCAACATTTCTGACTTCAGTGATGAAGAGTTCAGTCTTAATCTGTACAGTATGTATATAGATTCAACACAGATGAAAAACAAGAGAGGAAATTCATCTTCAGACAACCAGTGTGTTCCAGAATATAATGGTCAAAATGATCTGGGATCTAGAAACAAATATTACTCAGATTTCAGTAACAGATCACCACCATCTTAGTTTACAATGTGAAAATGAGCCAGAAAAGAGTTTGGATGAGTTTGAGAACAACATGATTCCTTTTCCACGAATAGTTGAAGGAAGTGAGGATTTTCCAGAATATGGAAAAAATTCTAACTATAGCTCTTCCTATGTAAATAGCACCTCATCGACTTCAGATCTATCCCAGAATTCCAGAAACAGGAAACAGAAGAATGGATCATTTCCATGTGCTTCATCAACCATGATCTGTGACATTTCAATGGAAGAAACATGCAGTTATTTTAAACAGGAAATCAAAAATAATTCAGCACCAAACATAACTTCAAAGACAGAAAAGTTAAATGTCAACCATCAGAATGGCACAAAAGTTTTGTCTAAATCTGATGGACACCATTCTGCTTGTGAAGAAGATCTCAACAGCATTCTTATGTGGTCAATACATGATGATGGAAAAAGTAAAGGTTCCATTGAAGAATTGTATATCCAAAAGTTTTATAGAAATCCTGTGGTGGGAAAACCGCCATTACCACCAAGGAAACGGTATGCTGCAAAAATGTCTAAGTCAAAGGAACCAAGTTCCGGGGATGTTGAGTCTTTGTCAGGAATAGAACTGCTAGAAACTTATCATGATTCAAATTATGATGAGGAAAGTATGTTTGAAGAAGTTTACAAGGACAAAAATAACAAATCAAGGTATCTTCCCCGTACTAGTACAAGAATCGAGTTTGATGGTAAGGATATGTCAGACTTCCATTGTGTTCCAGAGAGTGGGGGAACCTCAAATAAAAAATGTGAAAAACTATACTTAAATGACAAGAAAGCTGTTATCAAAAAGTTAAAGAAATTCAGCAGAAGTTTACGGAATCTTGACAATCACAGCACAATACAGACACTAGCAAACTTGTGATTTTCTGGAGAATAGAGGACACTAGAATAAATATGTGTTTATTTATTATTTATCATTGGAATTTATTCATAAACTGATAACTGGAAGAGAGTACATATAAGTTTTAATCTATGACATTGGACTAATTACTATTTATTGTGAAGTGAGTAGAAGTATATTTATATATCTGTGATTTCATGTGCTAAATGTGTACATACATAAAATGTAAATATGACAATCTAATTTATTTAATATATTTATCTATTATCATAATACAAAAATGTATATTGAATAGTGCTATATTTTGTGTAAATATTAACTACATTATGAATAAAATAATTTATCAATTGATGTATGTGACTATTTGTTGTGTTGCAAAATAACTTTCAAAGATGTGAAATTTTTTAGAACCCTGTCCCAAGTTTCAAAACTGTTCTTTAACCAAGATTTTCTTTAACTTAGATAAAATTTTGGAAACCTACTTTCAAACTATAAAGAAACATTTTAACAACTAAATACAGATGTTAAACGGAAGTTCTGTGCAATCTTATAATGACACCTTAAATTTGTGTATATCTTAAGAATTAGTAAAGTAATGCAGATTTCAAATTTGCCAGTTTTAATCTATAGAAAATCTTAGTTAAGAAAGATTCCTATTTTAATAAATTTCACTGTTTTATAAGGTGATGGGACATCCCACCAAAACACAGGATAAAGATTATGATATGACATTATTTCAAATTTAATGTTTGAAAATTCTTACTTAAGAGTTATCAAATATTCAATAGTAGTCTCAAACCATATTAAAATAACACAGACAGATAAATGGTAGAGTTGTTTGTATATCTATCATAAATAAATGTATAACAAATATTTATATATTGAAGTAACAGTCATTGACCAGACGGAACCTATTTGCAGGTTGTTGTTTCTTTATTTTATTCTACTACACATTAATAAAACGGGTCAGTTTTATGTGCATCAGATTCAATCTACTTCCCTACATTGAATTACTGGTAATTCTACTCAATGAGCTACTGTTAATCAGACTGACAAGTTTCTAGTATCCACCATAAGGTGCTGATAACTATAACTGGATCAATATGAAGTATCATTATGTAATCTGCTGTTAGCTGGAACTTTTACTTGGCAAACAATAACAACTAATATAATTGTAAAGAGAACAATATTCAATCAAAATGCAGTTTTAAGAACCCCTAAATCACAGAGGTAAAAAATCAATTGTACAGTATAAACCAAATTTATAATCCCTATACACACATACAGTTGTTTTATATTCTGAGATAGAATGGATGGTTGTATGTTGTTTTACATCACATCAGCAATTTTTAGCTATTTTTGACAGGATAATTTTTGTATTTATCACAAGGATTAATCTTAACACTAGTTGATTATGGTGAGTGTACAAGTGTTCCTGGTCTGAATTGTACTGGTGTGTACTACTGGTGATCTTTAGAGTGTCAGTACACTTGTCAGTACATGTCGCAGATAATCTAGACCATCCAGTCCATTATAACTGGTACTGAGCCAACCTAGTTAAAGTCTATGTTGAAACCTTTCTCATTTGTGGTCGACCAGAGTTAAGACCACAGCGGAGAGATGCATAGCTCTCAGTTTGGTAGCTCTCAGACACCGTGGCCACTGTGGCGCCTTATATTTAGAGAAGAGCTTATTAAGTAATTATAATGATATTGTAGTATATCTGATGTGATTTGATTTTCTAAGTAACATTTATTTGTACATTGCATATTTGTACAACAAACTGATTTGAATTTGAATTCTACTTGTTACAGTTATAATTAATATAATTCAACATGTATAAATGCAAGAATTAGAAATTACTTTATTCATTAAGTAAATTTATATTTACTGGAGTCTAAAATAGTCCCAGTATATCAGATAATGTATGTTATATGTCTGCCCCATTCAGGGTGAATATAGATCAAACATGCCTTAAGCATAGTTCATTTAGAATTTCAAAACTTAACATTAAGTATGACCTGAGGGTTTGAATATTTACTCATATCAAAACAATAGTTTAACAGAACTACAATTTATCAAGTTTTGTCATAAAAAAGCATTATGATATTTTAAATTCAGATTTACAGAAGTTATCATACTTAAATAGCTACCTAGAGGCAATGCCTTGTGGAATTTCTAGTCAGGGGTGACTGTTCTGTGGTGTGTGTAATATCTTATTAAATACACTGGCTTTTTCATGGGTTCTTAATATGTTTGATTGTACAATTCCATGATATCTCTGCAAGGTTTTGTACCATTAAGGCACATTAAACAAGATATCATTTGAAAGCAAACAAAAACCAATTTAAGCTTCAGGTGTGGAAATGGTCCAATTTATACAAGAGTTGTTAGATACACTTATATAATGTGTATTGTACGATATCTCAAAAGCATTCGACTAATTTCATCCTTTCAAATATTCACTACACTTTGAAATACATATATAACTTCAGTCTCTGAATCTATTTCTGAAATGTGTGATGGTACACTGAGTTAGGTAGACCTCTGAGGCACTGACTGATGGCTGAGTCAAAAGCTTGTCGTGACTATTAAAGATGACCAGATAAGAACTTTTTAAGTCTTGGAAATTACAAAAAAAAAGTCAAATGGGGCTAGATCTGGAAAGTATGGTGGGTGTGGCAAGACAGTAACCTTCTCCGACCCAAAAAATTGCTTCACATGCTCAGATGTATGTGATGAAGCTTTATCATGAAGTAGCAAAACATGCATAAATCCTGACACAGGATCAAGATAATATTTCTTGATCTTTTTCAATATATCATCTCCGTAATACCAACCTGTAACACTTTTGCCCTTTGGCACCGGAATTTGTAAGGTTATACCATCACATGGGAAGAAATGCAATAAAGAACCTTCTTTGTGCTTATGCTTCTTTTGGCAACTACAGGCCTTCCACCGTGTTTAGTTAGCCATATTTTGTTTCCAATTTTTCTTACTGGTTCAAAATGGTAAATCTGTGTTTTGTCACCAGTAACAATGTTTGTAAATTGTCTTGATTGAATTTGGGAAACAGTTTGAGCAACTGAAAATAAAACTCACCCTTAATAGCGATATGCCAATAAATTTGGCAATATCACGAATAGTATGTCTGCAATCACTTTCAATTATTTCCCTGACTTTTGGGACATTTGCAATGCCTGTTACAGTCACAGGTCAGCCAGATTTTGCTGCATCTTTAACGGTCTCTGTGACACATATGAACTGTCTCATAAGATACCTTATCAGACCCATTAACTTCCCCAATTCAGTAAAAATCTGTGTTACTGAATGGCCAAGTTTTGTGCAAACTTTATATAAGCTCTAATTTCTTCAATATTCTCAATCTATTTCCCAACAATTTTTACAACAGTGGTCAACGACTGACTCTATTGAAATGACTATAATTTTAAAACTATGTGGAGCTAGACACTTGTTTATACTATTAAAAGGTACATGTACCTATAACGCAAAATTTTTTATCCTAAATGTTTTATATATTATTTGAATATCACAATATTGAAAACCGCATCAAAATTGGTGACAAAATTAAAAAGTTATAGCGGTTTGAAATCCACATTTTTAACTTTCCCTTGATCGCAAAGTGAAACATCTCATTATAAATGTGTGACATCATTGCAGTATTGGAAGTAGTATCTTACATAATAGACAGTAGTAACAATTACGATATATCGACATATGTGGAAGAAAGTAACAACTCTGAAATGTACCTAATTATGTCAAATAGTTCGTTATTATTTGGGGAAGCAGTGGACAATCTTGTAAGTGATAAATTTGGAGTATAGCTGTATTTATTCGAACCAGAAACAGAAGAAAATAATTGAGTCAAGTCCTGACCTACTCGAGAATTGTGATTGGAGTTGGTTGCATAGCTGTTGAAAAAATACGTGACGAGTGTTAAATTGTCAATATAATGAAAATTGATTATATCATTGACTTTTTTTGAAAAAAAAAAAAATATACATGTACTAAGTCAAACTGGACAGACTCGAGAATTGTGATTGGTTGCATAGCTAAAACAAAAAATATGTGATTAGTTTTAACTTGTCAAATACACAAAAGTTAATTTTATCAACGACATTTTAAAATGAAATAAATATTAAGTTGAACTGGACAGACTTCCAGATGGATATTATAGAATTTACTGTGGCACTGGCTAAAAATAAATACATAAAAATTCAATTGCCTGTGCTCTTTTGTGCAATGTTTATTCACAGTTAAAATTAAATGACCGTGATGTAGATAACTTTTCAGTAATCTGGCAGCATTACATTTCCTCGATAATTGAAAGATGTTGACACAGTTAAAGTTTGTAACATATTAGTATTTCTTTTCAACTGTCTGATGGCTAGTTAATGCTAGGGTAATTAATTAGGAAAAAACCCATATATTCTATCTCAAATTTTTTTTGCGCAAAAAATATTATAATTGTTTAAATTAAAATGACACGGATTTTAGAATGAGACCACATTTTAAAAAAATGAGATAATAATAATATTAATAATAATAATAATAATAATAATAATAATAATAATTTTATGGATTTGTATGTATAAAATGTATATAAAGAATTTAAAAATATCGCAGCTAAATGTATGCCCAAAGAAAAGTGAAAACTAAAATCTAATAAAATCAAATGCTGTATAAAAATAAACATGTTTTAAATAGACTACTTTTTAATTTTTAATTTTGCCTGAAAATTATATTTTATTTTTATTATTATTATTATTATTACTAATATTTTTATTTCTGGCATGAAAACTAAGGGAAATATTTTTTTCTTACTTTTTTAAAATTTAAAAATTAAATATCTATTTTTTCTGAAGTGAAATCTTTATTCTGTATATGACAAAAAACATTATTTTACTTTAGTCGAACTGCAAATATATTTTTGTATATTACAGGGTCATAAGATAACTTTATCAACCTACAAATCTATTTTGCAAATTATCAGTTACATGCTGTTAATTACAGGTGTGGGTCTGAATCTAAGGAATATATCTAATAAACAAAAGGATTAATAATAATCTTAATTATCGGTACATGTCAAACAAATGTTAATTCCACTTCATTAAATAGTTTTCCCGTAAAATAATCACAGAAAGTCAAACTACGAGTTTGGATTTGACTTATTTTAGTACATGTAGTTGGTAAATAATATTCTGTGGAAGTATGTTACTGGTATGATGTCACAACACAGGAGCCTCGATATCGACCTTTTTGATTTGGATTTCTGGAGATGTATTAGAAATTCACCGATATCTTCCTTATTATGGAATGGAATTTTATGGAACTTTGGCTAAAGCCATATTTAAGTACGATGAAAAAAATATGTCAAAACTGAAAATTGTTACAGGTACCCTTTAAAAAGGTAAAAGGTATTAAATAGAGCTATTCAAGCGTATTATCATCAATGAAATCATGCAAAGCGTTATCACACTGTGGTACAATAAACATTACATATTGAACAGCCCTCATATAACCAGGCTGATGTATTAATTAGCATGATATGTTTCTTTTTGTAATAAGCAAATAAAAAGGTTAGATGGATGGACAGATGTACTACTAAACATATGTTCAATTTTGTAATTAGTACATAAAAACATAATGTGCTCCATCTTGTAATTGGCAAATAAAACGTCAGATGAATTGGCAAATAATGTGTTCCATCATGTAACTGCCACATAAAAACAGGCTAGATGTATTGATGGATGTACAACTAGTATATTTTTTCACATTGTAATTGGCCCTTAAAATTTGTACATAATAAATCTTACTGCATTTGTATGTGTCAAAGTCAATTTTTGAATGTTTTTGTATTTATGTCACTACAAATACAGAAACTGAAGAAAAACCTCAACTTACCGGAATCTCATATTTCTTGTACCTTTCATACACCAACTCTCGTTTTTTGGGATCATTTGGATACATGCTCTTTCTAGCAAGCGCCAATAGCATTTCCCTTTTCAATTTCATCCCTAAGCGAGAATTCAAATCCCGCTCTGATGTCTAAAATATTATTTTAAAAAAAAACAATATACAATAAGACTTAAAATATATAATGAATTGAATAGTTACATGTGACAATGTTAGATAATTTTTTTGATAACATTCTTAAACCAAATCATAATCTTAGTTTGACTCCTCAATATTTATCTAGATTATGTGATGTTATTAACACTTCAACACAATCAAAGATGAATCAGTTGTTGATTATCATACAAAAATTGTCACAAACTTAAAATTGTTGTACCAGTGAAAAGTAAATAATAAAGCTCCATCCCTGGCTAAATAAATCATTAGCTCAAGATAGCTCAAGATAGCTCAAGATAGCTAGAATCTGAGTGAAAAAAGTAATAGATTTACATTACTTTGCTAGAATATTAACTGGTATATATTTCTATGTCAGACAAGGCAGTGTTAGGAGAAAACAAAACACAAAAACAAAACACACCCGCACTTTTTGTTTATTAAAACCCTGTACAACAGTAATTTTTTCAATGGAGTTAAAAGTATATAAATATATAAAAAATTACAGGATAAAATTGAAAAATGATTTCAGAAAAATAAATAAATAATTACACCAAGTATGTAGTGGTCCAACCCATAGACCTTATCAATAAGATTAAGTGTCCTCTTGGTCACTGTAATGGGCATCCACTGGTCAAGTATCTCACTATATAAGATCTCCTTGTGAATTTTAGGTAACCAAAGTCTTGGACAGCTGCAAATAAATATAAAAACCTTGTACATACTTTACCTATGTTCTATTCTTTTCTTTACAAATATAAGTTGCCTGTTTATGACACTATTTAAGGTGACCGCGGTGGCCAAGTGGTCAAAAACAATGAACATAATGATAACAGTGACTCTCAAGGTCTAGGTCCAAATCTAACTCTAGCAGATCCTAATGTAAAGAAGTTAGCCAGTTTGATTGCTGAAGGTGGGTGCTTTGCTAAGGTATTCCAGTTTCCTCCACCATTCCAGAACTTACTCTCTCTATGGTGATAGAAACTTAAATGGGGTGTAAAATACTGTTAAACAATTCCACTCATACACTAATCAAATTTAATGTAAAGAATTATCTCCCTTGAATTAATTATTTTGTGTGTCAAATTTTGTACTAACACCTACAAGTCACCTCTGTCATACATTAGATAGATTCACTTTTTAAACAGCTCAGTGCAATAGAATGTTCAATGCATACACTGAATAATGATATACATGTTTATGTATCCTTTGATGAGGGGTTCCCTATTACAAAACAAGGATTTACAAAGAAACCAAGCAAACAAAGACTCCTGACTTCAAAACCTTGAATTTACAAAGTAATTTTTTCATACAAGTGATAATAACAACAAAAGAAATTTTAAACAAAATTTATTTTACCGGAATCCATGCATTGGGTTTTTAGATTTGGTCTTCTTTTTTATAAATCCCTGAACTATTCCTTCTCCTCCCCATAGACCTTCGTTACATTCTTTTGGATATTTAACTGGAATTGGTACATTCTGAACTGGTGTTCTACAAAATTATATCAACATATACAAGTAATTCTTAAATAATATCAAGCAAATCAGAAGTCCATCAATACTGAAAGTCAGCATCTCTTTGTATGTGTTTTACTCTACAAAGGGAATTTTTGCTGCTCAATTATGTGACATCACAGGTTTCTGATTAGTAACCTCCTATACAAAAATATGAACTTAAGGTTCAGATGTGATGTTTATTAGATTATTAAGTGATCTTTCAGGACTACTCGCCATTACATAAAAGATCACACAAAATATATGCTAACTAAATAAAAAAAATAATAATAACAAATGAATAAATTCTCCATAAATCTTGCTGAAAACAGGTGACATTGTCACCAGAGACATATAACGTTATATATGTCTCTATTGTCACCAATTTTTTTGTTAAGTGCTTTAAGCCTTTCACATCATTTACCTTGCGTAGTCCACCAAAAAAAAAAAAAAAAAAAAAAAAAAATATTTAGATCATACCTCATTAAAAGCATTTTTAAGGCCAGACTTGAGACGGACTGATCTCTTTCATCAGAAAGTTACTGTAAAACCTGAAATGTTTGTTTGTTTTTTTTTTTTTGTTTTTTTTTTTACATTGAATGTGATCACTAACACTGATGATAACATATTCTTATTCAACTTAAACTTGAAATAATATACTTACGGTATGCCATTTTTATCTAATTTAAATGTGCGTTCATCTGGTATCCAGTGTACAGGTTTGGGATCTGTCGTCAAGAATTCTAGTGCACGCTTTTTATAATGATCCGGTAAAAGATGATCCTCTCTTTTTGTCCATCTATATGTATAAGCAGCACTTCCTAATCAAACAGAACCATCCATTGTTAAACAGATAATATTTGATTGCTTAGTTAGAATTGTGAGCATTAATGAAGTTTTTTTCAAAAGTGGTGTTACGTGACAGGTTACAGCAACTGAATAAAACTTTTTACTCAACCCTTAAGCATTAAAATATGCATTTCTTTGCATCTAAAGTGTCACTCTTAGATCACATTTTTGATTTTTTACTTCATCAATATATAATCTTGATTAGTGAGTGCTGACTCTGTGTATGTGAGATTTGGGGTCAAGTGCTGACTCTGTGTATGTAAGATTTGGGGTTGAGTGCAGACTCAGTGTATGTGAGATTTGGGGTTGAATGCTGACTGTGTATGTGAGATTTGGGGTTGAGTGCTGACTGTGTATGTGAGATTAGGGGTTGAGTGCTGACTCTTTGTATGTAAGATTTGGGTTGAGTGCTGACTCTGTGTATGTGAGATTTGGGGTTGAGTGCTGACCTCGTGTATGTGAGATTTTGGGTCAAGTGCTGACTCTGTGTATGTGAGATTTGGGGTTGAGTGCTGACTCTTTGTATGTAAGATTTGAGGTTGAGTGCTGACTCTGTGTATGTGAGATTTGGGGTTGAGTGCTGACTTTGTGTATGTGAGATTTGGGGTTGAGTGCTGACTCTGTATATGTAAGATTTGGGGTTGAATGCTGACTCCATGTATTTGAGATTTGGGGTTGAGTGCTGACTCCGTGTATGTGAGATTTGGGGTTGAGTGCTGACTCTGTGTATATGTCAGATTTGGGATTACCGGTAGTAAATGATCACTCTGTGTATGTGAGATTTTTGGGTGGGAGCCCTAGCCAGATTAAACACACTAAGATGAGACAGAATAAATCTCAACAGCAAATTACAGAGAAAATAAGTTGGCACATCAAACACAGAAAGCCAAATAGTAAAGTTACATTGATAAGTTAATATGGGAAATGTTGCAGCACAAAAATGGGTATATAAAAAGGTTTGTCTTGTTCATTTGACTTTTCTCAAAGTTAATGAAGGATTCAAATGCACAGGAACTGGCTCCATATGGTGGTAACATGTCTTGTTGACAAGGTATTACATCTATAGTTGTAGATTAAGTCTTCCATTCTTCAGCTTATTAATGATGAACTGTGTACAGATAACTGTTATAAGATGTTTATATGTATAAGTCGTCTGCACTAATGTAATATATAATCTACCATTTGAGAAATAAACATTATTTATAATGTGAAAGGTCCCAGGTTCAATCTACGGTCCAACCTTCTCAACTTTTTGAAAATTCAGACAGAGAGTCATCACACAGCTATGAACCCTCTACTAGGCTTATCAAGAGGTCAAAAAGTCAAATGAGAATGAAACAAAACACCAGTAAATTTAAACAGAATTGTACATTTGTTTGATAAGACATATTTTTGTATATTCTAGGGATGGCACGGTATCGCGTCGATTCGCCCTTATGCCCATTTGCCCTGGGTCGACTCGCCCCGGGTTGTTTCGCCCCCGTAAGTGAGTTGTTTCGTCCTACAAATATACTTCCACCTGGAGTTGCACGTGTAAACATGTAAGTATTTGTTTTGGTAATTTTAAAGTTTTATTACTAGAAATAACATTCTCATTAACAAGGATTTGTTTGTGCACAGTTCTTTGTTTTAAAAGTACAATGACCAGGTATTTGTTTGATGTACCGCGATGACTGCTATTTCTGCTTTGATGTACCGCTGTCCATATACATCAAAGTATCGATCCATGAAGACACAAGCTGTATTGTTTGTTATTGTTTTATGCAACTAATTAAACACTTATGTTGAGAAGTTATGTTATTTTAATGCAAAACAGATAAAAAAATATTTTTGTAAGCAACTTCAATTAAATATGTCAACATTTTAGATTTTTTTTTTAATAGTTAATTTAAGTAAACAATGGGGCGAATCGACCCAGGGCGAACAGGAATAAGGGCGAATCGACCTAGGGCGAACGGGAATTGGGGCGAATTGACCCACAGTGCGAACAGGAATCGGGGCGAAAAGACCCGGATTCGATGGCACGATATATGGTATACCGATATACCGATCAATGGGCTACTTCCGACGATAATCGATATTGATATTTCAAATATCGATAAGTTACTAGAAAATCAAAAACTTCAGAAAAACAACAAAAAGATAGATTATTTAAAACAATGCCTGACTCATTATTATTTATATTTATTCAAATGAGCTCCACTTGTCATTAGCTACTTGTCATAACACAGTAACATACAAGGTAAGTACAACATCAATTTTTGGGCACCTCTGTGTGATGCGAAATCCTTCCTATAATTGAGCGCACCTTATTACAGTAAGATCTGAAATGATGCTCAATCCTTCCAAAACTTAAACAGATTGAATAAAAAAGAATAAATTTTGATTTTGTGCAAATATTGAATGTTTAATTCATTTACACTTAAAGTCCTTATATGAGGAAGAAATTACATTAGAATACAGGTAGCACACAAAATATTGTGATGACACGAGTTAAGGTGTGTTAGTTTATAATTTTGTGGGGTTTAACCGTTTAACATCCCAGTCAAGATTCA
>CM056604.1:16050547-16190666 GCA_029721355.1 Tegillarca granosa
AGAGAGAGAGAGAGAGAGAGAGAGAGAGAGAGAGAGAGAGAGAGAGAGTTGAAATGCGTTTCTGGGAGTGATTGACCTATCTCCTTGCACTGCATGTTCTCTTTCAATGACAAATAAGTATGATGATAATAATAATAATAATAATAATAATAATAATAATAATAATAATAAACAACTGTCATTACGCTTACCCCCTTTTTTGCCATCCATGGGCGATAATTGAGAAAAGTTTGGTTCGTTTACGATAACTGACAGATACTTGATTAAGTCGTATGCCAGACATATTTACTACATTTATAAAATTTGGTCAACAATTTTATATGACTTTTAATATAATAACAGTATCTGAATATCTTACTTACATCATAAAATTTGACAATTTCTTTTATTTGTTTCACTGTATATCGTCCACGAGATTTGAGATTTCGTAGCCAAACAACATGTAAACAATATGGCGGATTAGAGTGTGGCGGTAAGGTGAATTTAGTTTAAAACGCAGACAAGTTTTGTTATGTGACGACGTATGGGGCCATATCGTCGGCAACATAATCAGAAGGTATAACTAAACAGTTTATAAATGATTAGAAAAGTTTGAAATCCACCTTTAAATGTTTATAGTAGAGTAAGAGACAAAAACGTCTTCAGTAGGGTTATAAGGTTATCTACTGACAGTAGAGACTGAGAACACAACTCGCTTTAAGGCCCTATAACTGTCAGTATTTCAGAAAAATCTCAACTGTTAAACATTTGACGATATGACCGTCAAAAAACACCATAAATAAACTTATTCTATCTTACTCCTACTAATTAGAGTGCGAGGTCGACGACAAGCTATTTTTCGGACAATATGCCGTCGTCGGACTCTCACAATTTAAGCTCAAAAACGCGTAGCTAGTTCCCACCAGATTTTAGTCGGAGTTACAGTTGATGAAATGAATGAATGAAAAACAGAAATTTTTGATTGAAATTGAGAACTTACATGTAAATCAATCAATCTGATGAAAAGAAAGCTTTAATTAAACCTCTAACGGCTGCAAATATTTAAATTAAACCTATTTTGCCCCTCCTTCACAAATTGTGAGAGTCCAATGACAGAATATTGGCTGAAAATTAGTAGGTTCTAATTAGTTTGAGTAATTCTACGATTCTAGTCACTTCAGCACCAAGTCAATTCGGCACTGAGTCATTTCGGAACCTGTCAAGTTATTTCAGCAACAGGTCATTTCAGCACTGAGTCAATCCAGCACTGGCAATAGGTCATTTCAACACCTAGCCTGAAAATGTAACTAAAACCACAGTAGCTCATAATTAACAACAACAACCACAAAAATAAACAAAAATAAAACTACTATCCAACATCTCTATACCTAGCACAAAGAGACAAGAAGGGATACCTGGTCGTATCGGCATATTCGGTTACTGGCTCCAGCAATGAAATATCGGGAACTTATGTACAAAATTAACACCTTTTCTGTTCGATATAATGCCAACTGGCAACTGCCTGTAAGATCACACAAATGTTTTCAGGCATCGCTACACAAATCTCTTATCCGTGACCGAATGTTTATACAGGTGACCTTGACTGTCGATAATCTACGTCCTCAGCACACCTGTAATGCTTGGCTATTAATTAACAGGTGCTGATTAACTTTATCTGATGGTAATTATGTTATACCAGTAATCACATATCTCTTATATATGAAGCCATGCAATCAGGTCTTTGCTCTTAGATCTAATTTTAATTCATAACAGACTTCTTTAATTCCCGAACTAGTAACAAACACTAACGCTGGTAATATATGGCATATATTTGATATATATAATAACTTATTCTGAACAAATATCTGTTCATTATTATATTAAAAATCTTTATTGCATCAGAAAAACGATGTCCTGTTTTTGTTTACACGACATATTGCAAACCGGAAGTGCAGTTGTAAATAGAAAAAAAGAAGGCTTTAATTGTTTGTTAATTTGCAGAAATTGGTATCTTTAGTATCTAAAAGTTAAGTTTTAATAAAGATTTAATGTACAAACGATATTTAAAGAAGAATCATTACCATGTTATATGAATCTGAGAGTACGATTTTTCTTGAAAATGGCAGGTTTTTTGTAAAGTCGGGAACAAGGTAAGATTTCTGAGATTTTTTTTGTACTGATAAGACAAAATTTAAAAGGGTAAATCTTGGACTTATAACATATATATAACATATTTACAAAATACAAGAAAATATTTTAATATCCAATACTTTGTTGAACATTTCAACAAAACACATTAGTGTTGTTGATACTTTATAAATAATTTAATTTTAAAACACTATGCAAATATTAAAAAATATTAGGAAATACAAGAAAATAATTAAATGAATTATTGCATACATCATGCAATGCATTATCCCCAAATGCAACAAACTATCCACTTTACTTTTGAACAAGGGACATAACTCTGACACATTCTAAATTTGTTACAACAGCATATTCTTTACAACAGCAAATTTGATAATCATGGATATGGCCGTTGTAAAAGAGTTGATTGTTTCTTTCTTCTAGTGCCGAATTTAATCATAGTGGGTGTCGAATCAACTTTAAATCAGTGCCAAAATGACCTGATGCCAAAATGACTTGATACCTAATTCTATCTAATTATAAAAATAAAATTAGTGTCTTGATTTAAGTTAGATGTGATTCAAAATCAAATCAAATCTGTTCTAGTGCAGTGAAAGACTGACATTTTTTAATAATGATACTGTTGCACTGTTCGTGGTGCTAATGCCAGTCATATCACACAATTATAATTTCCACAGTCAAAGTAAATGCTTTAGTCAGTTGAAAAACATTGTTTTATAGTTGATGAAATGTAACTTTCTATGCCATCAGATTATATTAAAGGTAATATGCCTCTAATATTTGAACATATTTTATTACCAGTATCGTGCTTTTAAATTTTAAAAAGTTTTCCAGCCAACCTAGATAAATGTAAAATGTTAAAAGAAGAAACTCATGAAAAGGTACATGTAGTTGTTTAAATTTCATTTGATATATAAATTGCAGGCTAATGATTGATTGAAATACACACAATGCCAGGAAAAGATTTGTTTCCAAATAGTTCTGATGGACGTGGTGCATTTCGGTATGGGACTAATAGAAAAGTAGAAATAACTTTGAGACAAGAGTTGGATGATGTAGCACAGAAATCATTGTCAGAAATTGCAGCGTCAAGAGAATATAGAAGGAATGCACCTTTAGATGAAGAAGAAATTACAAGCAGGTAAAAATGAAAAATGATTATATGGTGGTTATTGGGTAGTTACAGATTTGTTTCATGTGTTTTTAAGATAAGTAGGCTATTTGCTAGAGCTTAGGGGAAGAGTCTCTGTATTATGATGTCAGATCTCTCTGTATTAGTATTTCATATTTCCTGTATTTGGATGCCGTATTCTTGTATAAGAAAGTCATATTTCTTGTATAAGAATGTCATAACCCTTGTATTAGAATGTCAAATTCTCATATTTTGATGTCATATTCCTTGATTTAGAATGCCATACCCCCTGTAATCACATGTGATATCCCTAAATTAGAATGTCATATCTCTCTATAAGAATTGTCATATCCTCTGAATTAGGTTATGAAGAGACTATGGTATGACATATAATTCCAGACAAAACAATCTATTTGTTATACATACTATAAATTTTTAAAGCTGCATTAATTTTCTGTGCATAGTATAAAAATGGGCATTTTCTTGCCTGTGTCTCTCAAGAAAAATGTAATACTTCTTTCAATGATAAAACCTTTACTTATGTTGAAATTCATGGAGAAACCCACTGCTAGTTTGATCTACCAAAAATCTTATTTTTTAATTTATTTATTTATTTATTTCACTCAAACCACTGGAGGTGGTATATGAGGTTATGAGCAAATACATAATTATTGGCTGTACAATGTAGACATAATAGTGAACAAAACATTTATAATTAATTCAAGTACAAACACACATGCACATATACATTCAGTCAAAAAAAAAAGATACTCAATCAAATACAATTCAATAACGATAAATTCAGCTATAAGATTTCAACCCTTCCCTAATAAACAAACATAAATTTTTTAACTTATCATAATTTTTTGTATTCATCAATTTTTGCATTTTAAATGTATTTGGATGCAAATATAAATTTTTGTCAATAAATGTTTTTCTTAGGTGATCAAAATAAGAACATTCTAACAAAAAATGAAATTCATCCCCAATAGAACTATTATTACATAAGTAGCATATTCTATTATTTCTTTCAACATTTTCCCATCTCCCTTTTTCTATTGGCAATCTATGATTACATGTTCGAAATTTTACTAATATATTACGCAAGTTCTCAGGTAATATATCAAAATATTGTTCAAATTCAAAATTCACTTTAAATATTCTGTAATTTATAGATTTAGAAGACGAGTAAACTTGTGAATACCAATTTTGTATATAATTATCTTTCAATCTCCTCTCTATTGCATTTATAAGCCAATTTGGATTAACGTTCCAACCCTGTAAAATCCAGACATTACAAAACCCCAAGTTATTCAATAAATTTTTGATATGAAGAATCCAACAAGTTTCTACTTCACCATCAAGTTCCAACATAAGTCTATAAAACATATTAGACAGCTTACAATCACTGTCTGCTAATTTTAACCAAAATGCAATCATTCTTTCAATGACATATATATTAATTGGGAATCTTCCTAGTTCACCATAAATCATAAAATTCGGAGTTGAAGATTTTAGTTTAAGAATTCGCTTACAAAACTGCAAATGTATTTTTTCAAACGTATCTAGTTTCTCAAACCCCCATATTTCACATCCATATAACATAGAAGGCAAAACTAATTGGTCAAATAATTTAAGCTGACAAGAAACTGATAGGTGTAAACTGTTGATTTTTTTGTATAAACAATATTACGCCTTTTTACCCTGTTCTAGTAATTTTTGTCTTGCTTTAGTGAATTTCCCATTAAAATTGAATAAAATACCCAAGTAATTATAACAATCGACATACTCTATCTCCTTATTTTCGAAAACAATTACTGGTAATTTTTTTATTTTTCTTCTACTGAATACGACTGTTTTAGTTTTATCAACATTAACTTCTATTTTCCAAGTTTTACAATATTCAACAAAACCATTTAAAGCTTCTTGTAACACACTTACACTTTCAGATAAGATAACTGTATTGTCAGCATATAAAATAATAAATAATTTCATTAATACTTGTAATTTATCACACATCAGATCCGTAACAGTTTTGATTCCTAATAAATTTCTATTCATTAAAAAATCCTCCAAATCATTTAGATCAATCGAAAAAAGAAATGGCGAAAGATTTTCACCGTCTTACCCCAATTTCGCTTATAAAATAATCAGATTTAGATGTTCCATTACTTACACATGATTTTATTTCACTATAAATATTCTTAATGACAGTAAAGCATTTTCCATTGATATTGTTTAGTTTTAATTTATACCACAAACCTTCCCTCCATACCTTATCAAATGCCTTTTTAAAATCTATAAAAGTACAAAACAATTTTTTCTTTGAAGCAAATAAAATTTCAATAATGCAATGAAGACTAAATATATTATCCAGAGTGGAATGGTTTTTTCTAAAACCGGTTTGTGTACGCTTTAGAATGTTTTCTCTATCTGTATAAATTCTAAGTCTATTATTCAAGATAGCTGTAAAAATTTTGCCAAAACAAGTAAGTAATGTTATTGCTCTATAGTTATCAGGATTTTTTGTATCACCTTTATTTTTATATATTGGTCTTATAACACCTACAACCCAGTCCGAAGGTATACATCCAGTTTCAAAAACCAAATTAAATAATAAAGTATATATAGGTAACAGTTTTTCTAGTGAAATTTTAAAGTATTCATTAATAACTCCATCTTCTCCACAAGATTTTCCATTTTTTAGGTTATTTATAACATCAATAATTTCTTTTTCGGTTATTGGAACATTTATCTCCTCGTTATTTTCGTTACTAGGTTCTAAAAAATGACATTCGTTTAATAGGTCTTTGTCGGTAACTGTGTTCATATTATTAAAATAGTCATACAAGATTTCAATATTTATGTCTGTCGCAACTGCTGTTTTTTTCCTATTTAAAACTTTCCAATAGTCTTTTGGGTTTGTAGTTCTAATTTTCTTAAGTTTGTCTTCAATTTCCTTTTTGTGAATACAGAAAGCTTTTGATATAACTCTTTTTTAACATTTGATCATTTGATTCTTTTTTTTTTGAAAATGAGGCATTGTCAACATGCACAACAAAGAAGCATGCTTTTTGACAATGGAAGCATTGATACAGTAAATAATTACACAAGGTGATCAAATATATCATTTATGGCTGCATTAAAAGATAAATAATATAATTATAAATAAAACTACATGTATTTATTTTTAATTGACACAATTCAGCATGAACATATTTACTATCTGTTGATACTATTGTTTACTTACATGTAAGACTATGCTCCAAGCTGACAATTAACATACCGGTACATGTATTATCTAATTGCCCCAAGCTTTTAGGATTTCCATTTATTTTGGGCTAATAAGAGTGAACTTAAGAAAATGAATTGTACAGATCATAATAAGAACCAATTTATATTGATGAAAAATATTTTTAGAAATTTTTTTATTCAACAATGGGTAAACTTAATGCAGCTTTAATAAAGGGAATAATATAATAAAATGTACTTGACAATGACAAGAGGGCAACTGGATTTGAAAAATACTAGGATGAGTTTTAATTTACTATTTCACTCTCATTAAATCTTTATAGGAAACTTAAACCAGCATTTATTCCTCAAAAAGTAAGAGAAAAAAGGAAAACAGAGCCAGTGTTCCATGAAGATATCCTGAATAAAGAAAGGAAAAAGGCAAGTATATAGCTGATTGGCATTTATTATTTCAAGTTTCTATTTGAACTGTGCACTCATAAATTGTAGCCAATGTCTTTGTAGTTGATGGTACATGTATTATGTTTTTTAAGGTGAAAGCAGCAACATTTAAAACAGATGACTCAGATGCTGGTCAAAGTCGACTCATAAATTGTTTTCAAAATGATTCAAAACTTTCACTGAATTAAGTTCTCCACTTTAATTGGAAGACTTTTTGGTCTTATTCTTATGGACTGTTCTAGAAAAACTTCATGATTCTCAGACACTTATCATTTTGATCTTGATGAAACTTCATATGATGAATCTTCTGCTGGTGTAGATGCACTTTTAAGTATTGTTTCTATGATTACTGGTTACATGACTATATAAAGCATTTTGATTTGTTGAAATCAGGTATTCAAGATATAGTTTTAAAAACCTTGTTGTTTGCAACATTGTACCTTCTGACATTTTACCATCTTTTAATAAGGGAGACTTATTTATTATGCTTGTTATAATCACAAATCTAGTTTAAAACCTATTTGTTTTTTTTAACTATTATTTTAGGATCCATCATTTAAATTTGTTCCTAATATACCTCAGTATAATCCATTAGATAAAGGAATTTCTACGGACATACCATCCACTGATAAAACAAAGAAGTATCCATATTCTAAAGAGAACACTATCACCACAGAAGGTAAGGCAATTTTATTTACACTCAGTGCTAGAACATTATCACAACAGAAGGTAAGGCAGTTGTATTCTCCGTCAGTGCTAGAACACTATCACAACAGAAGGTAAGGCAGTTGTAATCTCAGTCAGTGCTAGAACACTATCACAACAGAAGGTAAGGCAGTTGTATTCTCAGTCAGTGCCAAAAGATCACAACAGAAGGTAATGCAGTTGTAATCTCAGTCAGTGCTAGAACACTATCACAACAGAAGGTAAGGCAGTTGTAATCTCAGTCAGTGCTAGAACACTATCACAACAGAAGGTAAGGCAGTTGTAATCTCAGTCAGTGCTAGAACACTATCACAACAGAAGGTAAGACAATTTTATTTACACTCAGTGCTAGAACATTATCACAACAGAAGGTAAGGCAGTTGTATTCTCCGTCAGTGCTAGAACACTATCACAACAGAAGGTAAGGCAGTTGTAATCTCAGTCAGTGCTAGAACACTATCACAACAGAAGGTAAAGCAGTTGTATTCTCAGTCATTGCCAGAACATCACAACAGAAGGTAATGCAGTTGTAATCTCAATCAGTGCTAGAACACTATCACAACAGAAGGTAAGGCAGTTGTAATCTCAGTCAGTGCTAGAACACTATCACAACAGAAGGTAAGGCAGTTGTAATCTCAGTCAGTGCTAGAACACTATCACAACAGAAGGTAAGAAACTTGTATTCTCAGTCAGTGCTAGAACATTATCACAACAGAAGGTAATGCAGTTGTATTCTCAGTCAGTGCTAGAACACTATCACAACAGAAGGTAAGGCAGTTGTAATCTCAGTCAGTGCTAGAACATTATCACAACAGAAGATAAGCCAATTTTATCTGAGTCAGTGCTAGAACATTATCACAACAGAAGGTAATGCAGTTGTATTCTCAGTCAGTGCTAGAACATTATCACAACAGAAGGTAAGGTAGTTGTATTCTCAGTCAGTGCTAGAACATTATCACAACAGAAGGTAATGCAGTTATATTCTCAGTCAGTGCTAGAACACTATCACAACAGAAGGTAAGGCAGTTGTAATCTCAGTCAGTGATAGAACATTATCACAACAGAAGGTAAGGCAGTTGTATTCTCAGTCAGTGCTAGAACATTATCACAACAGAAGGTAAGGCAGTTGTATTCTCAGTCAGTGCTAGAACATTATCACAACAGAAGGTAAGGCAGTTGTAATCTCAGTCAGTGCTAGAACACTATCACAACAGAAGGTAAGGCAGTTGTATTCTCAATCAGTGCTAGAACATTATCACAACAGAAGGTAAGGCAATTTTATTTACACTCAGTGCTAGAACACTATCACAACAGAAGGTAAGGCAGTTGTATTATCAATCAGTGCTAGAAAATTATTACAGAAGTATTGATTTCTTTATAGACCTGTGTATCAGAACTTTTTCCAACCTTAAAATTTGTTTATCATTTATTAATAATGTTTTGTTTCAATTTCAGTCATGAGGAAACCACATGTGACATCACTTGGAGTGGTACCAACAAGAACCAGGTAGGACAAATACTTGTTATAGTCTGTTTTGAGCCTATTAGCAGGTGCTTATCTGGTTGTAGTAACATAAAGTGACTGAGATTACAGTACCAAAACTTAGACATATATTTTGTATTATTTTCCAGTGTGTGTGTAGGGGAGTTATGTCCAAGTCAAGATTACTTTAAAGCAGTCAAAACTGAAACAAATGAAAGTTAGTTTGCTGTACACTAAGTTCACCTTCTAGAACTAGTGATTTAGGTCTTTAATAGTTTGTAGTTAACCTGTTGTACAACTAGCAGACATATGCAAAAACCATTACTAGCCATAATTGCAGTTTGAATAAAACTTTGACAAGTGTTTTCAAGCATTCACTTAGTACTTGAGAACCTTCAAATAATATTACAGCCACACCACTAAACATATATCCTGGCACCTGTCCAAAGTCTTGAATTTTATAATCAGTTTATTTCAGTATGTGTTATTCAGTTCTTGTCTTATTCCTGTTTCATCATTTACTTGTGTCACTTTTTGGCTTGGTTGAGTTGGCTTTGGTTGAATACATGTTTTTTAGTTACAAATTAATTTCTGTTAAGAACTTGGTCATGTCTGATTTTTCAACTCAATAATTAAGATTGTTGTACAATAAGATATATAAAAATGGGAAAATTATCAGCATGTCTGGAACCAGGTATGTAGGATTGGATAATACACTGTTTTATACATGTACCTCTGTACTTACATAGTGTATATCTGTTCTTTTTACAGTTTAGAAGTACCCATGCTGAAGGTTATGATGGAAGGAAAACCAGCATTGACAGGAGATGACTTGGCTTTAGACGAGATGGCTGTGGTAATGTCTTTATTTATTTATTTATTTATTTATTTATTATTATTATTATTATTATTATTATTATTATTATTATTATTATTATTATTATTTTGATTAAATAAATTCTTGACAAGTGATTGCTAAAATCCTCCCATTCATATTTTTTATATGCATGTATTTTTACATTGATTCACACACAATTCCCTGCAGTTGGTAACACATATAATTACCAAGCAGGGTTTTAAAATCAGATGTATGGGTATGAAATTCATAAAAAAATATTATTATAGCCCAGATAAACTTTTTATACAATAGAAAAAAATAGCTATTAGATCAAACATTGTTCAGATTTTTAAATGTCTTTTCTAAAAAAAAATTTCTGAATACCACAGGCCAATAAAATGAGACCAGTTTCACCAGTTACACCTGACCCTAATCTGAAAGCTGACAGAAAAGATGGTCTTAAGAGAGATGGTGAACCTCTAACCCCAAGGGAAGAAAAGAAAAAGAAACCAGCAATATTGAGCTCTGAGGGAACACTACAGAGAGTAGCTTTTGTTGAGAGACAGAAACCAGTGCCACACCCACCCTCCACATACAGACCTAAGGGAGGTAGAGCAAGAGGAAAAGGTACTCTTTGATATTGAATGTTTTGACATTTGATGATGCTACAAATTTATGTAGAAACAAACAGAGGAAATCTTAGTACTCGTCTGTGACTCAATGAAAAAGAAAGAGTGTCCCATTTTTTTTAAATGTGATTTTAAATGAATTTTAACAATAATGGCTATATTTGGCCCTAAAAAGGAATGACATAAATATATCAAAATATAAAATGAATTGTACATCATTATCTTTAAAAAATATATATATGGAAACCACTTTTAAGGTATTCCCTTAAACAAATTCCTTATTATATGCCATTTTTAGGCATTTTTGACACATAATTTGTCTCTGCCAATAGGAGTTAGTCAAAAATTTCTTTTTACTTTGATAATTTGAGTTTCCTTTTTTTAAATAAACAATCATCATAGAAACTCTGAAGTTTATTTTGGTTTGTGCTTGTATATAAAATATGACCAAAAAGGGCTGCTTCAGCATCATGTTTGTAATGTCATATCCACATCATCAGTCATTAACAGTTTTATATATCAAACTACAGAAATAGTACTAACTCAATTTCAAACTTTAATTATATACATACTTTAAACTTTATACTTTTTTTTAACAAATGGAAAAATGGATCAGCTAAGGCCCTTATATAATCATATAAACTTCTTTTCTTTTATTTAGTTAAGAGTGCAGTCAGTATTACTTCATCATTAAAAAGTGAGAACATACATTTACCTGATGATGCTGTTTATAGCCAGTATGATGATGTAATTGCTGGAATGGATGAAGACCTAGAAACAGCAGTACAAACTCAGAAACAAGCACCAGGGGAGGCTGGTCCCAGGAGTAGAGCCTCAAGTACAGCATCTGTATGTATAACCTTATATAACATATACTTTTCAATGAGATCAACATTCTACTTGTTTAATTGTGGCACTGCTTTATCGTGAAACCTGCCAGGTGAACTTGTTGTTCAAGTTCTACAAAATTTAGCCTTAATGTAGCTAGTCATTATGGACATAGAAATCTATCCAGATCAGTTGTTTATATAAATAAATGCCAATACTGATTTTACTGTCAAGCTTTAAAGCCAAAATTTTTAAGCCTAGATGCAGAATGCTCCCCCCTAAATGGACCAGGTTCAGTCTTCAGTGAAGACAGTTAGCCAACAAAGAATTTACAAACATATTCTATTTTAGAGCTATGTTCCAATGTTTTAGAAGCTTATATGGTTTTGAATATATTTAAATTCTTTTGTATAAACCCCTTGTTCTAGATCTTAGATATGAATGAAAAAAGAACACATATGTAAACTGCTACTAAAAATAATTTAAAAGTTATGCTTTAGAGAAAATGTTTAATGATGGCAAGACTCAAATTATATATATATATATATATATATATATATATATATATATATATATATATATATATATATATATATGTATATAGTTATACCAAAGCATTAATTTATAAAATTTCTTTTCCAAAATCATAAACAGGTAAAGTCCACAAAAGATCTGCTAGATGAGGCAAAACGAATAGCAGCTCCAGGCTCTGAACCATTGTATAAACAACATATTAAGAAATCACCACGTAAAGAGAAAAAAGATAAAAAGAAAGAATCAAAGAAAAGTAAAGGTGATTACCAGTAGTATAGAATTCAAGTTAGACCTACAGAGCTATCTCCCCTCTCAAAAGTTTAACAATCCTGAAATTGATCTATTCAGGATAATTTATCACAAATGATATAACAGTGCTGCTAAAGTGTTAGTTTTAATATTCATCACAATGATTCATTATGTTCAACATTAAAAGCCTTGTAATGAAAACTTAGTTCTTAATTCTTAACTAATGTAAGCGTATATCTTGAAATTTAGTAATTTTTTATCATTTTGAATGGAGTGGGGTAATAGGTTTTTTATGAATAAGTCAAGCATCTTTCTTTTACACAGGCCAGGTCAATTCTGGGATGGGGGAGGAATGCAAAGCACCTAAAATAATTTTGGCAGATGAACTGCAGAACTTTCTCCCACTAAGACATGTCTAAATAAGATCAAAATTTAGATCAAAAATAGCTCTGTGAGTTAGTATTTAACACCACTTAACCAGTAAGACCCTGTTATCTTTCTAAAATACCATTCTGAATATGACAGTTCTGAAATATCATTCTAAATATGACAGTTTTCAGATAAACATTATACATTATCTTTCGTAATTACTCATTGTGTTTAAAACTTTCATACCTGGAGTATTGATTTTATGGTTCATTTTATATTTTGACAAATTTTGTGTACATTTATAGAAATTTAGATTAAATTTTGTATTCTTAGCTGAAAAAGGAAAAGCAAAGACAAAAGAAAAAGAACAGGAAGAGAGTGATCAATCTCGACCAAGATCAGAACGTTCTGTAGATGAAATCATCGCCTCTCTAAGGGCTCAATCTAGTGCCAGTAAAGTGTATGTGATATATTGCAATACAGTAAAAATACAGTCAAACTTTGGTTATTCAAACTTCTATTATTCGAATACCTTAGGTTATTCGAAGTTATCCGTATGTCCCCACTGCCCTTCACTATAACTTCTTATTAAAAAACTTCGCTTATTGCAAACTTCGTAATTCGAATACCTGCGATTATTTGAATCTAATTTGAGTCCTGCGTTTGACTTTTCAGTGGAAATATACCCCCAACAATTCGAAGTTGACATTTTTATTCATTTCTGAAACGAAACTACTCTCACCTGTATAGTTTAATACAAACAAGTATGGTTTCACCTTTACCCGTTTATGTTACCCAAGTGTAACTGACGGTCATTTTGTAGACATGCGTACGCCATTTATTGTCCATCATAAGCCATGTTGATCATTAATTGCAAAAATAATGTAATTGTTCAATTAAACAGTAATTATAACCCCAGAGGTAACAGAAATGAGGTGTATGTGTGTAGCGATACTCAAGTAAACGATAAAAAGAATTCTGTTGACCACGATTACTGTCATCAAAAATTTTAAAAAAGGCATATAGATATTAATTTGATATTTTATATAGTCTAGTCGGGAAATTGAAAAAAATTATTATTTGTAATAAAGTTGACATAGACAATTTTCCGCCTTATTCACATTTCAGTTCTGTTGCATTTCGTCTCGTTTAAAATACCGTAAAATCATAAAAACGTGTATATTGCGTGCATAAACAAGCATGGTGTACTTGTTCTGGATGGCTGTACTTACTGTGTCGAATGTACATGTATTACCATGCGTATTTGATTTTGTAGCAGATGGTATTAAATCTTTATTTTTATTGAAATAAAATCAATATTTCTGTTTTTATGGAATAAATCATGATAGGTCATGACATTATTCATTATAAACTGACACAGATAAAACAAAACACTTTCAATGTGCAATAGAATACTGTTGTGTCTTAAGATAACGTACGATGGATCGAAGTTTCACATTAACTTATTCGATTATTCGAGCCCCCCGATTATTCGAACCTAAAATGAAGACCCTTAAACTTCGAATAATCGAAGTTTGACTGTATATATAAACACCAGTCATATACCTAATAAGGTCAGTTTGATACCCCTAATGGTTGTGCAAATATATGTGCAATTCCAAGTCAGTTTTGTAAAATTATGTTCTTTCAGGAATTTGCAACTAATTTTTGACGAAACATGTTACACACTTTTATTAAAAGGTGTTGATCATGTGGTACACCTGGAAATTTTACAAATAACTAAGTTTAAAAAATAACACCTTTCATTACTTTATAATATATAGAGTATAAAGAAATTTTTCAGTTTTAAATTGAGATTGTTATTTTTAGGACAAGAGGATTTATCTAAAAACAATATACTATTTCTTACTCAATTATGATGTGTCAGCTATTTGCCAAATTAATGATTGCGCAGTTGATAAATCATTTTCTATCCTTTGTTGAATTATTTCTGCACGTTATTATAGTGGTACTTGTTTACTTGTAGTGTATCAGATGCTGATCGTAGAATCCAACAGATCATGGATCGAGTTATGTCTAGAGCCAGTGCTGTACTAAGTAGGATTTTATTAATTTATTAGGCCTTTAACATTTTTCTATATATGTTACCGTACTTCCTCAAGAGTAAGGGTTCTTTAATGAAGTTCAGGATGTAAAACAGAGTTTCTCTTAAAAAAATCATTGTTGTGTTAGCTAGTGATACATGTACTAGTTCATCAGTTTATATTTTATGTTCATGTATGTCCCTACAGCTTTGGTATTGAAGGATTACAAACATCACATATCTTAATCTTTCATATTGTAACTATCAGCTTAATCATACTTTTGTAGACATTCAATTATGTATCCATATGGTATCGCATAATACACATGTATCTCTGATACGATAAATATCCCAATGCATGGCCAAAAATCAGAGGGGATCAGTATCATAAAATAGCACCAGCAATCAAACAGAATTTGGACTTTGGTATAGAATATGTAATACTGCAGTGATTAAATGACATTTTTAATGACAATGACCATAGATTAATGTCCAAAATTTTATTTCTACCCCATATATGATGATGTCTATGAAAATAATGGTTTTGACATACATGCAGAACCTCTTTTCTAATAATTTGATTTAAAAAAAATGAAACTTGTAACTTTCTTATCTAGTGAGCAATAATTAAGAAAGAAAGTCATTACAAATTTTCCAAACTGTTGTCATATTTATTGTTTAAATGAACCCATGGCTTCCACCTTAGTTACTAAATAATCTTTCAAGAAAGCTAACGAATTGGGATTTTCGATGTTAACACCTCAGTGTTGTGACTTATCTAAAATATATGTATTTAGTTTTAAGAGTGGTGAAGCATTTTGATAATGTTTATCTACATTGTTATGTATCATTGAGTTAACTTTCTAAAAGTTACCATAAGCTTGCACTGTAACAAAGAAGATCACAGAAACATCTAAAATTTCTTGTAGCACAAAAACTGAAGAAAAATAAATCCTAGAGATTAATAGGATTGTGTTTTGATTGCAGAAAAACTGTAAATGCTATCCCCTCCCCCAAAAATAAATAAATAAATAAAATAAGTATATAAAAATAATCAAAAAATTGCAATATCAACCAATGGCAACTGATATGACTAATTTCAGGTGATCAAGATACATCTAGTTTTACCACAGAAACACCAGATACCAGAAAAGGTCAGTATTATATGTTGCCATGGTAATATATTTGTATAATGATAATTAAGTTACATTTAGTTTTGTGTCATCATATTGTTTTATTTAGATTTAAATGTTTATGGATTATATTTTTTGAAATGATTTTTCATACAGAAATAACTTCCATTGCCAAGCAAATTTTAAACTAAATGAAAAAGTACACTAGCTCATTATGATTACGTTAGTTGCTTTGTAAAGCAGTGGAAGTTATAGTACTATAAATACTATTGTTTGTTAATAAAATGGTCACATTTACTTTTGCCAATTTTACAAGTTTATTTAGCCTCAAAAGAATTTAAACACTGCAATGTCACTGGAACAGCCAAACAGTGATGTCATATATTTTTATAAGTATACTGCATGTATATATATTATACAACATATAAGTTGATATAACATCAGTGTAATGACCGAAAGAAGCTGTCAATTGATTTGTATTAGCTGCAAGTTTTTATTTTCTTACCATCTCTTACCACCATTGTGCAGGATGCCAGCTAGTAAACACAGTTATTACAAATATGCATACATGTATATTCTTATGAACAAATTAATTAGATTTTAACTAATGTGTAGTAATTTGTGTTTGGTTTTCAGAAGTTGCACCTCCAGTTCCAGGTAGATTTGTTTTTGTTACCCTCTTAGGTTGACCAATTATATATATAACCTTCATTTTATATAGCGTTAATTGATCAACATTTCAAAAGTTTACAATAATGTTATTTTCCGTGTTTAAAATGTGAAACCTTGTAATGTTTTAATTTTTAAAATTTATTATTTTTTCCTAAACGAATAGTTTTTAGCTCAAATTTACAAAGTATAACAGGGATCATTAAATGTCATACCCCCTAGCATGATTAACATCAACATTCAAACCTAGTTCTGAAGAAATTTTTTTAGAGTTTTCGACAGACAAATGTTTTTTTTTTTTTTTTAAGTTTTGATGAAACAGATTTAGTGGACCAAATACGCTGTTCTATTGACATGCAGTTTATTTTTACTAAGATTTTTAATTCTGATACAGATGTTTGACATAGAATTGGTCAGTCTTTAACTCTCTATACTTTGATTCAATTAATAATCCAGCTATATAAATAATACTTCCATACATGAATATCTGAACTTTTCCTATAAATATATATATATTATTCCTGTATTATATAAGTAACTGTTTTTTTGTGTTTTCTGTTATAATGTCTGTAAATACAGGTTCATCTTGCTTATTTTATATAGAGCTGTCTTAAATCTTTATGTATATAAACTCATAGGAAAATATGTATAGCAAAACTTCTAACTCGCCTTCAGTATATTACTGACTAACTTGTATAAGGTCAAATACATAAAATTTTGTTTTGAAAATGCAGCTGTTTTTGTCTTTTGATTTTTTGTTTGTTTCCCAGTATATATGATAATGTTATTGATATTCATAACATTTTAACTCACCTGAGCCACAGGCTTTAATGAGCTATTTCTTTGGTAAACTGTCTTCTTTCTGTAAACTGTTCACTTAAACATCTCCTAAACCTAGAGAAATTTAGAAAGTAGCAAAATAACTGTTTGAAGCTGTGAATGAATCAGTTACATCCATGGACAATTGTGTTTTGGTTGTATAGGGTAAGCACAGTTGTCTTATCACAAATACAGATTACCGTATTATACATCTTGTAAAATTCTTGAATTCTGATTGGCTTATAAAAATTCAGGTAACATTACCTGACAACATTTATTAACGGTTGACATTCTAGAAATGTGACTTGTGCAAAAATCATGCCCATACGGAATGGTTAATATTATGAAAAATGTCACATGGGCAGAAATAAAATATTTATGTAATGATTTCCATTCTCAAATGTTTTAGACAAATAAATAACATTGATAAGGCAGTAAGTCTAACTTTATGAATACCAAGCTAAATCAGTGTAAGTTACCATGATTTATTGTCGAAATAGGACACAATTTTAATTTGACACCCCAATCATCTAAATGCAGAAATTACCATTATTTTGTACCTAATTATTTTTCAGACATAAAACCTATACAAGGTACATAATTATATATTTTGATTTTCTACTGTACTTTCTGTTACCATGGTTACATATAAAGAATTATGTTAACATTTATCCACTGTGTTATTTAATATATTATCTTTCATTCCTTCTTTCTTTCAGACATGTCTTTAATGATTTATTTTATTAAAAAAATTATCTGATTCATTTTCACAGTTTATGTTTTATCCTACTTTTGAAAACTTCAAAAACACAGTTCACATTTATCACATTTATCCCATTTTTACGGGATAGACACGAAAGTTTTGAAATGATTGTAGTCACCTGTAAATTGTTTTACAAATTGTACATGGTCTTCAAATTATGTATAACTGGGAAGGGTAAAAATGTGTGGTAAAACTGGGATTTGAACCAGCAACCTCCTGTACTATAAATAAATGTATTAATGAGACATCATCTTCAGGATAAATACATAAAGATACTTTAGATCCATGACACTATAGACTAGTGAGAAACATCATGAGGGAAATAAATACAGTTAAACCTTATTACATGTATTTTGCCTCTTGATAACTTTGTTGTAATTTCACAACAGTATTGTTGGGTGACAAGTTTATTCTTTATATGTTTTTTTACAAGCCTTCCTGGATTCATTGCCAATCCCACTTAAAAGCCAACATCTGACTAAACAAATGGTGGCAGATATTTAAGGTTTTACTGTACTTAGATCCTTGACAATGCAGAAAAGTGCACCACCTCAGGGCTATCAAGAAGTCAAGTGCTTCACCAGCTGGGCTATCAAGTAGACAAGTGCTCCACATCAGGGCTGTCAAGAAGTCGGGAGGTCTACTGTCTGAGCTTCCCAGATCACTACACTTGTTTTAATTACACTGTATTTTTCTGCTTTAAGCTTTTCATCCCTATAAACATGAAGTTCTTGCATGTTTCTACTTGCACAAAACATATATGGTTAAATTGTTAAGTTTGCAAACTAATAAATTAAGGGCCATGGGTATGAGTCCCAGCCAGATTTTGTGTCTGTTATATTTAATTTCAAATTACATGTACTGCAATCCATTCAGCTGTCAAATGATAAGATACCAGCGGCTGGTGATTAATATCACAGTGGACTTCCGATCCATACAGGGAGAGTGGGAATGTAGTTCTGTACTCTCAGTCACCAAGACCAACATAAGCACTAATAGCCTGAGATGAGACTTAAATGTTATACTATAATAATTGAACTATAATTATTGGGTGGTATAAAGGTTAGCAAAGGAGACACTTTACAGGCAGATCTTTGCTTTATCACTAACTTACCATAAATCCCCACTATATCACTGTATAAATATGATGCCAAAGTTTTATATTATGGTAAACTGCTTTATATCATAGCATACTTTTTTGAACATTTTACTTTGCTGAAGGAATAATCACAACTTTATTTTTGCACATCAACTTTTTGTTTGAGCACTGAGTCACTTATTAACTTATAATGCAGTTTTATTTTAGCAGGAAGGCCAGACTTAAAAAAATGGCCAAAATAAAACTGCAGCTTTTATAGAATTTATTATAGAGTTGTCTTTATAAATGTTCTAATGGTACCTGTATGGCAAGCAAATTGCACAATAATTCGAGAAACCTACATTTACACCGTAAAACCTAGTTTTGCGATCGTGAAACCTACTTTTACGGTCGTAAAACCAGGTTTTGCGCCGTAAAACCTATTTTTGCGATCGCAAAACCTAGTTTTACGAATTATTGTGCAATTTACGCCGTAAAACTAGGTTTTACGACCGTAAATGTAGGTTTTACGATCGTAAAACTAGGTTTTGCGATCGCAAATGCATATTTTTATTTTTTGTGCAATTTGCGTTGTAAAACTAAGTTTTACGGTATCATAACATGTATGAACACCGTAAAACCTACTTTTACGATCGTTAATTTTATTATCAGTCGCAAAACCAAGTTTTACGTCGTAAATGATAGATTTACTTATACTTGTGCACAGTATTAACATTTACGTTATCTGATTGGTTAATAGTTTCTAATGTCATGTAACCCCTTATTTGATTGGATAAAGTGTATGTGTCAACAATATAAGATCAAAATCATTAATCGATCTATTGAATAATAAACAATTTAGTTTGTGGTATTTTCTAAATAAAGCGATTTTTAAAAAATCGAATAAGGCCATAGAAATTATTGGTATTACGGTTTGTGTAATGATATATTATAGAGTATTACATATCTCTGACTGGGTTGTATCAGCGACATTAAAACCGTATAAATATTACCTATTAACTACTTTATTTGTATAAGTAATCGGTAGTAAATAAAGTATTAAAAATATAATAAAAAAAATTTTTTTTAAATTATTTGGGTAAAATATAACATTGTTCATTCGGGTGAATTAAAGATATTATTAAGATATTGTACAGCATTAACAAAACAATAACGTGGAATCTGAAGACAAAAGGAAATAATAATTTGACATCGGTAATTATTAGTAAATACTGGTAAATTATGTTATTGTCCCCAATTAATCTGCATTGTTCTACGACACAAGTGGATACGTGAGTATGTCCTCATCTAGCGGAGTCTGCCATAATATCAAAGAAGCCATGCATTCGAATTTATATACAAGCTTGACACCTGACATATTATATCAAAATTGTAAACACTTCTTGTTTTTATTATTGACCTGTTCGTATGAGTAACATGATGAAGAACCTTGTTTGTGATTCATTTTTCGGATAAGAAATTTTTTATCATTGCTTTAACAGAAAATAGGAATGCCAGTAGAATTTCTATGCTAATCTATTGTACATTCTCTTTTAACTAAAACTATTAATTTTATGTTATATGTATTTTTAAATTTTGTCTATTTTCGACGTTGTATTGAAGTCAATTATTGTGAATCAAATTGTGTTTCGTATGTGTTTTAGGAAGGGTGTCACACTTATTTAATATATTTATTTGTAAATACTTTTAAATATCATTAGATTATGATATGTGACACATTAATACACTATTTTACTGCTACATATTCTCTACTGTATACCGTAAAGTCAATAAAAATCAATGATTGAGCCAAATTATAATAATAATAACAATAATAATAATAATAATAATAATAACAATAATAAAACTATTTCTAACAATTCAAGTATGTTGTTGCAAGGGAAAGAATATTCGTGTTTACTAGGTTTAATTTAGAGCTATACATACTTCATATTTTATTTTATTTTATTTATTTTATTTTATTTTATTTTATTTTATTTTATTTTATATCCTATTTTTATTTATTTGTATAAGTAAATATATATATTTATTTGTTTATTTATTTAATTATTTCAAAAATTAAAAATACAACTACAAAGTATTAAGTTTGTAATCAGTCAAAGAGTTTAATTTTGTACTAATTCATTAACATAAAAACTTTTAAATAATAATATTTCTTTTATTACAATCCGTAAAAAAGTATTATTAAAAACGCCATATTATGCGTTCAGAATTTGGAGAAAAACGTCGTATCCACCCCTACAAACCAAACTACTACATAAGTTTAAGTATATCACACATTATATATTTTGAATTGTGCATTTTTAAAAAACTTTTAATGAAGCATAGTTTTCGAAAATGAATAAGAAGTGTCAGAAGTGCGATGCATCTTCATAATTGTATTTAATCTTTTTTGCTTCTTGATTGATTTTTTTGTTAATAAATATTGAATGAAGTATTAATTGTACTGTTATAAAAACATGAATTAATAATGGCTTAAATATTCTACTTGTCTTTCTGTTTTTTTAAAGTCATAACACACACGCACATGCACTCTCAATTTTTGTTAATTTTTGAACAACACATCAATTAGCGCGCCACGAAGCCATTTGTAACGAGCAATCTCATTGGCTAAGTTATTGGATGTTCGTAAAACCAGGTTTTACGATCGTAAATTTTATTAACGGTCGTAAATGTATATTTTCTTTAAAATTGCACAACAATTGTGGTAAAACTTGGTTTGGCACCGTAAATTCACATTTACGAACGCAAATGCATTTCAACTTGAAAACCTGCATTTACGGTCGTAAAAACTAGTTTTACGGCGTAAATTGCACAATAATTCGTAAAACTAGGTTTTGCGATCGCAAAAGTAGGTTTTACGGCGCAAAACCTGGTTTTACAACCGTAAAAGTAGGTTTCACGACCGCAAAACTAGGTTTTACGGCGTAAATGTAGGTTTCTCGAATTATTGTGCAATTTGCTTGCCATATACCTGTATTTTTCTCTCAGTAATCCACATTATTTGTACATCTTCATACCGTAGTATTTATTTGATTTTACTCCTTTCAAGAAAGGTCACATGCATTATTAAAGATGACTTTCACATATAGAATAGAATAAATTGTTATACAGTATACCCGGTACTTCTCAATCAAGCTAATTTTTTAAAGTTATGTACACATAGTATTATATCTTATAACAATCACTAGATGCTTGTTGACCTTGATATTCAAGTTAGTTTTTACATTGGTCCTTTTTCAATGACATAGTGATTAAATGGCTGAATTTTTTTCACAATTTAAAGATTGTTGAAATGTCAAGTACAGCGTAGTTGTATGAAGCTTTATCAACCAAGTACTCAAACTGCATTTAAAATAATTTGATTCTTAATGTTGTCATGTGATCATTAAGCTCATTGGCCTTTTGTTTATTATGTATATATATAAAAAGTTTGGATATTTTCCATCGGAAAGTATATTTTTATAGAGATATTTGTGGTTGAAAAGTCCTGGTGTACATAATAATATTATGTAATTTATGTTAAAAATTTAAGTATTGATCACTAAGAATTTTAAAATAATTTTAAAATATATACCTTATTTATATTTTTATTTTTGCATTTTATAATTTTACATTGTTATGTAACTTATTATCTATGTTATATATAAACATTTTATTTACTTGTTTGTTTTTAGTAGTGTAGATAAATAAGAGCACACATTTTAGTTTATACATATATATTTTTTACACTGCTTTTGACTACAGAAGTAGAAACAGGTTCAGAACAAGATGCACGTAGTTCATCACATACACCTTATCAAGCAGAGAGTGAGGCCTCATCACCTTCCTTCGGTGGTGACCCACATACTGGCTACTCTAGTCCAGATGGTATGGGATAACAGTGAATTTATAAATACACTAACTGATCATAATGTTCCAGTTGTATTTTGTCAAAATCAAGTTTTTCTTGTAGAATTGGGGAATTTCTATTTTTATAATAAACTTTACTATGTCTGCATTATAAAAAGACAATTTTTGTTAGTTTTGTTAAAAAATGGCTTGGGTTGTAAATTTCCTCATTAGATTCAGCAATGTGCACTGGAAATGCATCAGCAGTGATTGATACAAAATGTATTAACTTTGAGCATTATAAGTTAAATCTGAGTTTTTAAGGTATTTACAAAATGAATATCAAAAAAGATAATTAAGTTAAAGATCAAACAATGATTTTTGATCAGAGTTATATAGAGTACACAATGAAATAAAATTCTACTTATTAAAGTTCTGTTGTGTAACAAATGGTCTTGCTGAAATAAAATATCTGCTGAAAGGTTTTGACAATGATACTGGAGACATTATTGACCAAATACATGTATATATACATACTGGTATTTACTCATTATATCCATATACCATCCCTCCCCATGTATCTAATACTGTAATGTGTATTACTTTTATAATATATAACAATGCTTATCTAATCTGGCCTGTTCTGTAAGAACTGGGCAAGTGATTGCATGAACTTTTCTAAACAACTGGTTTTGGTTATTTTTGAGAAAGGACTTTCATTTGTTTCCCCCCAAAATTGATTGAAATCTGAAAAAGTCTTTGTCTGTCTGCTTGCCAAATGTCTGATGAAATCAAGTTATTTTGAACATTTCTGTGAAAAAAATTTTACAAAGAATTTAATTGTTGGAGTACAAATGGAAGTCCTTTTATATCTGTTACAAGCTTGCTGTCAAAATGAATATTTCACTGGTGTGGTGAATATCAATGGTCAACAGGGTTTTTACAGTATATCCTGGTTACCAATCCTGATTACCATTGTCTTAATTATGTAAAGTCATTCCAGATTCTGAACTTTTCTATATACATGTATTAAAATTTTATATAATATTATAACTTTTATATAGCAAATTATATATTTAATAAGTGATGTTTATATGAATACTGGAAGTTTATGAATTGCTTTCTCATATTTTAAATACAAATGTTAACAAGCCCTACATTAAGTACAAACAAGCTATAATCCCAATATTGTTATATCCCAAGTGTCTGAATCTGCGAATTGATACATACATACAGGCTAGCTGTCTTTATAAATGATCACAACATTAACATTATAAATAAAGTAAATAGTGGTCATATAGTTTTTCTCCACCGTTGTTAAACACTCTTTCTTGATTATTGTATGTAAATTGATCTTGTCTGGGACATAAAACACCATTCCAATTTATAATATGTTTATAATGTAGCATACAAGATTTTTTTAAATTAAATCTGTATGATTTAGTATAGTATCTGAACTTAACAGAAAACTTAAGGAAGATAACTTGTACAAGGGGAAATAATTATAACACACTGCAAGGTATTATAGTCCACATTAATGTAATGGGCTAACTTGATATTTTGATAAATTACCAAATTGAGTATTGATATGCATCCTTATTATTAAAAATCTACAAATATATGTATATATGTAATATGAGTTATAAAGAATTTAATATGTTTATTTTGTATTTTTACAATAATGTTGGATTTTATTTACAATTAATCATTTCAGGGTTTATAATACTATTTAATATTGAAGTTTATTAACAATTTATAGTTAATAATTACTAACATACAGATAATTTGTTAACTTCACATCATTTAACATACAATTAACATTATTTTCAGCTGTTGGTTGTTTTTCCTACAATAAACATTGTTTGTAGATGTTGATTTATTCTAACTTGTAATATTTGCCCTCAAAACAGATATTTTCCTTATTTGAAATTATTTGAAATATACACTGTACTTTTTTGAATTTTAAATCAAGAGATGCGGAAGATTTGAAGGTACCCCCTGTTTAAGCTTATACTAGTATGTGACATAAATCATGTCACTAAACACCTGAGAATTTTAAGTTCTGTAATTTGACCAGGTCTATGAACGCTAAGCACTTTGTATATCTACTCCACTCTTGTAAAAGAAAATAACCATAAAAATCCATAAAATGTGAAGGAAAGGCAAAATTTAAACTAAGATCAAAATTATTTTTTTACGAAAAAGCATTTCGAGCAGGATTTGAACCCTGCCTGTCTTGCAGCAAGGTTACTTTCAGTTACCTTGCTGCATATTGAACTAACCCTAAAAGTCATTGTTTGTAGTGATAAACTAAATGTTCAGTAGTAAATTTTAATTTCCCAACACTTTCAAAATTTGATCTTTCTTACAAATTACCACCTTTTTGAAAAACTAGTACAATTTAAATTTTGAAAAAAATCAGAAACATTATGTTAAAATTATTCTTTTTAAAAAACACATTAAAAGAATGAAAGAAAAATTTTTGAAAAACCCCCTTATTTTTTTCATTTTTGGCATATTAATATATAAACATGCACTAGCAAGAAGAAAAAAATAGAACTTTCTATGAACCAAAAATCAGAAAATTGAAATAAACATGTATAACTACAGTATTACTTTTACTTTTTTCTTTATTTTACATATACCAAGTATTTTCTTTTCAAAAAATCAAAGTTACCCCATAAAAATGCCATGCTTTTTGGAATATTGTTTTTAGATTCATTTTATTTGTGATAAACAAGTAGGCTTTCTCGTTGTTGCTCCCCTTTTTTTTAGTAAAGTAATTTTAAACCATATTTTTTTCTGCAGAGAAAAAGGAGATAACTGTGCCTGAACAGATTCCAGAAGAAGATGACACACAACTTCCTGTTGAAGGTACCAGCAAGATTAAAATAGTGATATATACACATGTATTTTTGAAACAATGAAAAAGTCAGATAATTTAGTAATAGTTCTGGGCAGTTGTAGACATCTATAGTCACTTTTGTTGCTGCTGCAGGCATCAACTTCATTTGTGCTCATTAGTACTCCAAATAAATGAATTTTTAAAGAAATGTTCTCCTTGTGCAAAGAGAATACACCAGATCATAAATTTAAATGATGTTTTTTTGATTTTGAATACTTCAAACTAATGTTGATATTAGAACAATTCATGTATGATTTTTCTAACTTTCTCACTTAGATTTGCAAAATGCAAACATAAGTGGATAGAGTCACTAGTGATCTGTAAGCTAGCTCTAAAGACCACTTAGCCAGTTTTAGGATGTGAACTACACTTACTGTTTGATTTTTGTGTTTTATTTTATTTCTTTTATTTGTATTTACAGATATTGTGCAAGATGAAGAAACAAAGAGACTATTGGCAGCATCAGCAGAATTGGCCAGGGTAAATATCAGTATCTTCAAATAGAAAAAAAATGGTTTGATTATATTGCCTAAGTTATACAGTAAAATATTTAGAAGTTCCAAAGTCTTTCTTTATTTTTTGTAATAATTTCCTTTCATTTTATTGCTAAATCCCTTTATATGCCAAATCCTACTAAACATATAGTGGTTAAATCAAGGTTTTTCTATAGATGGATATGAAAAGTATCAAATTCGTTCAAATTTTGTGTGTTTTTTTTTTTATTTCTACAAGATTGAAGGATATTATTTCCCAATATGGACTTCATGTTAAAACTTCTAAGGTGATATTTGACCCATGATAAACAATTGATCAAAAGACACACCCACCCCCTGGCTATGTTGTAGGTGATAGATTTTATACCTTCCTATTATTTCAAACAAAAATATATCTATCTGTAATTATGTGGTGTAGGATGCCTAAGGCCTAAACATATTAAAAACCATAAAAAACTCATTCAAGACATTACAAAATCTGGTCAAGAAAAGGTTGGATTTTTCTTTGATGTGTAAATTTAAACCTTAAAGATAAAAATCTAAATTTTAGATAATCACAGGGTAATAAATAAATGATGATTTTAATTTGTAACAAAAGATCAATAATTTATCGTAATATAGGTCAAACAAGTTATGTATTTGTACAAAAAAAAAAGATCAGTGATATTTCTATCATTATGAATAATGAGTGTAAGTTATATCATACATTTTTATGTAGTAATCTTGACATAATCCTCCTGATCCTAATAAAAGATTATTCTTTACCTTGTTTTAAGTATAGCATATCAGGATGCATGTAGCTAGAAACATCATATCTAAATTATACAACCCAGACAAGTTGTTATAGTTGTAATGTTGTTTAACATTGCATCAGCAATTTTCAGCTATTTGCAGTGAGAGAACAAGTTTGTGAATGTATGTGATGTGTACAAACTGCACACTAACTGATGACTTTTTCATAAGGTGCTGGCTGAAACAGTCAATATGCCACAGACAAGCATACCACTCCCCCAGTCTTTTATCCTGGCACCAGGTGAAGCAGTCAATACTCTATCCTCCTAATGCCAAGTGCCATATACAGAAACAATATCTCTAAGTGTAAAGTCTTATGTATGACCAGGCCAGGGTTTAAACCCACAATCTCCTGCTCTTGAGATGGACACTCTACCACTGAAGCCACTGAGACAGTTAACCAGACAACAAGAAATCCTAAATACAACAACATTGTAATGGGTTGTAGTCCAACTGACTGCCTTGAGTGTAAGAATCTTGAGAAGAGCATAAAACACCATTACACCGACTCCACTCTTTATCCCTACTAATATCTGTTAATTATAAAGCCACCTTATTTTAATAAATTAATAAACATATTGAAATTCAGCAATCTAAACATATTAAATATAGGTAATAAAAGAGTCATATGTTATAAATTTAATGGAATTATGATGCAATACTCATAGGTTTGAGCTGCAACCAGGCTTGATACTTTTTGATCAAATAATTCAAAATTGTCCATTCCAATACTGCAGTGGTAAACATAGAGGCTTGGGACAGACTATTAGCTTTAAATTATATAGCTGGGAAAGTAGTCTTAGTTTGGTTAATTTATATATCATGCTTTGGTAACAGGCACGAGAAATGGGAGATGAACAGATTCCACCATTACAGCTTCCTGATGACATTGTACCAAAAGAGACACAGGCACCTGTAACTATTGAATTTACATCTGAAGAAGAACAAGAACTTCTTGATATCAAAAAGGTTTGTACACTAATAATGTAGTTAATGTATAGTTTGATAACTTATTGTTTTGCCTCTTTAATGGAGACCTGACCTATTGACTGAGTGATTTCAAGCTTAGAATTAAAGATCAGAGTGCTCCCTACCACCTAGGTCCAAATCTTATACAAGACAGATCCTACACTGTGAGAAATTTTGTTATTTTTGTTTGCTTAAGATTGATGGTTTTCTCTTGGCACTCCAGTTTCTTCTACCATCTCAAATTAACAACTTGGGTACGTTAAATATAATCTTGACTTTGCCATAAAACACCATTTAACTTGCCAACCAACCAACCTGTTTTTATACGCCCGTCATATGACGGGACGTATTATGTTACAGTGCTGTCCGTCCGGGCGGGCGGGCGGGCGGGCGTCTGTTTACAATTTGTATTCCGTTCAATAGAGACCACAAACATTTATGGATTCAAATGAAATTTGGTATACAGCTTTACCATGGTAATACCTTGTGCAAGTTCGAATTACAACTTTTTCGGATTATTTTTGGAGGAGTTATGCCCCTTTTTTAACTTAGAAATTTTTGTATGTATGACCATGTGGTTTCCGATCATCAGAGCCTACAACTATTTATGGATTCAAATGAAATTTGGTATACACATTTACGATGTTATTATCTGGTGCAAATTCGAATTACAACTTTTTCAGATTATTTTTGGAGGAGTTATGCCCCTTTTTTAACTTAAAACACCTTTTTATCATACTGCACAGATCACGACAACAGTTCAAATTATAATTAAGCTTTATAGATATAAATTATTTCAGATTGGTTAAAAAAAAGGTTCTCAAAACATTTCAGACAAAAAATGTATTTGTTTCCTAAAATCTTCCTGCATGCAATGCTTAACACATGAAAACACTGCCATGACCTAACATTATATTTTAAACTTCTTCCTTCCTGGAAATGAATATGAATTATATAGCAGTCTACCACTATCCATTTAGCAATATATTTTTACATACATATATCCTAGTTGTACTTATACTTCTCAGTAAGGAATGGAACAATCTAGAGGATTAGTGACGAATTCATTCGGAACATCCTCTGGATGTGAAATGATAAAGGCGACAACTTTCTCCTTTTTAGCAGCATATATTTGCATCTTGGGGACCTTGAAAACTCCTCGATAGATTTTGCTAAAAATTTCTGAGGTTATGGAGTCTAATGCGATCTAGCTATCTAACTTGGTGAAATTTTTGGGAAAAATCGGTATCATACTTAATTTTGGGGTCAAACATGCAAAAAATGAATTTTTCCAAAAAACAATTACGTTTAACGCACTCCTGTTCAATAACAGTTCATTGTACGAAAAAGTCGTCCATTGACCGAAAAATGTTTAAGATCTGACGGAAAAGACGGTATTTTTATATTTTTTCTATCTTTTACATAAAATCCACAATAACTGTTTAAAGTCGGCGCTATCATCCAAAAACAATTTAACGTACCGTTTTGAATTCGTACCCATATTAAAGTAACCAATTCTTTACCAAATTATTGGTAGGTTTGGCACTTATCCGTTAGGTCTGTGTCAAACTTTTGAGTGGCAAGTTCTGTGGATGAGCTCTACTGATAGAAATCCTCTAGATTGTTCCATTCTTTCCCGCGAAACCCCTAAAGGTGTTGCCACACTAGTAAATAGTACTACTCGATCAATATAACACGGGCGTATAATGCTACGCTCGGCGGTGCTCTTGTTTAATTTACTACTGAAAGAAATAAGTAAATGTATTGATCATTTGAGACTTTTAAAAAAGGGGGGTCTGGAGCCAAACAAATTGTATCTCAAAATAAGACAAAAATATTGCTCAACTTTAACCCTTATATCACAAATAATGTTCAAATGCTGAAGGAAATTTAATTTTTCCAAAATATTTGAGGATAAAAAATCAACAATTTCTAATTAATATAATGTATTTAACCCACATAAATGAATCCTGTAAAATAATGACCTTTCAATATCAAAGGTATATATAATTGTTTTTTACAGGCATGGGATGATTTAATGGCACCACCTAATCCTACACATGAAGATATCATAAGTATCCAGGGAAAACAAACAGAAATCATGGAGAGGGTACCCCCTGTGGCTGGAAATGTGACCTCAAAATATCCTGTAAATACAGTTTCTGTCTCATTTTTGTCATCATGGAAACCAACAGCTGAAAGAAAACATGAACCATTTATGGAAGAAACAATTGAACCAAAGAATGTCCATCATTTTTGTACTTTGACAAGTGACTATCAACTCCCTAGTGAATTCCGTAATGTTGGCAGAAAGTACCATGCTCCGGGACGTTTTGGTGGGATGGCAGATCAGCCATATAGAGTTAGTATAAATAAATGACAAGTTATGTTTTTCTTTTAGGCAGATCTTAATGTGAAAATTTTTAATTGGCAAAGGTCAGTTGTTTTTTGTTTTTTTTTTTTTTTTTTTTTTTTTTTTGGGGGGGGGGGGGTTATTAAAATTATTATTATTATTTTTTATAACCTGGTATTCCAGGTCCCTTCAGTATTTGAGAAATGACCTCTCAATATAAGTAAAAGCATTTTGATTGGTGAATGAAAATCTTTCACTGTACTAATAAATTCAAGTTTCTTTATAATAATTTTGAATAGTTTGGAAGTGGTGGTCCAAGTGTGGCAGGATCAGGAGAAGAAGAAGTAAGATCTATGTCTCATGTGTCAGATAGCCTTGATGCTGAGGAGAAGAGGATAGCTTCAGCAGCACGTAGGGTTCTTGATGAAGTTAAAGAAGAAAATGAGGAATCATTAGAAGTATGGCAACAAAGAGCTGAGGAGGTATGTTCTATCTGTAAATATTGCTCCAGATAAACTATTTGTCAAGGATTTTACTGACTGAAAATGAATAAACATCAGTAACATTGTTTTTGTCCCTCTTTGGTTTATCCCATTATTTTTATGACAATTGCCTTTGCGAATGGAGATTCTGCAGTATTTCAACAAATTTTTACCTAAGCATGTCTCAGGGTCATCATTAAAGTGTATGGTTTTAATGTTGTCATAAAATTGTTCAGGTAAACTAATTTTTTTTTGGTTTATCAAATGATCAAATAAATCATGCTTCAAACAACTGGCCCCTAATTTACATTGGTCCAGTTTACCCAGGCAATGTATACATGTAAATTTGAGTAAGCAGAAATGATCTGTGTTATCCTAGCAACACATACAAGTCTCCAGTCCAGTGAAGACCCTTGTACTTTTAGTGGCTTTTTGTCATTGATATGGAATGAAGCAAGTGAATGACATTGAATTTTTACATGCATATAGTACATATGTTATGCCACAGAATGTTAAAAAGCCAAGAAAATTTTGATTTTACTGCCAAATGTATTCAATTTCTTTGAAAATAACATTGTCTTTAACATTATGAACATCATCAATACAGGTAACAGAACCTGCTGGGATTTCTATAGAAGGTACAAAGTTATCATTAAAGTCAGATGAGTCCCGTCTTTATTGGACACCAGCTCCACCAAAACTTGACGTGCCACCTGCAAAGGTTAAAGAATTCTTATTTCCAGAATATCATCCTAAAGTAGTGATGGATGATTACCGTGAACTGTCAGCCATGAAGACTGAAGAAATGGAGGATAGTGAGGAATCATCAGATGAAGAAGATGTAATAGATACTGAAGCTTTGATATATGAAGAACAGTACAGGTAAAAAAAAACAGTTCTTCTGAAACAACAATATCATTAATTTTACAGTTTCATCAGGAAAATCTTGACCTCAGTTAATTTTTTTGTTAGAAATGACGTTTGAATTAATTCACGTCATTTAAGCTTTACCATAAAAATGATTATGATTTCCTAAAGACAAAAAATACTAATGTATCACTCACTGTCAGTATATTTCGATACCAACAAATAAAGACTCTTGTCTTTTAGCAGCCGGTGAAAGTGTAACTATATTATACCAAAATGAGATATTCACAAAATTTGCTACACTAACAAAATTAATATAATGATGACCATATTTGGTCCCAAAAGTGAATAAAGTATCAAAGTATTGAAGTTATCTTGCCAAGCAAAAGATCACAAATGTGTTAGTTTTACTTTTATTTTTGTCAGTTTTACCATTCATTATTAGTTTGACCACTGGATGCAGATAGAGAGATATTGGTTTCATCCTGGTACATGTATTCTAGCTGTCCAAGCTGTCCATTTTGTTCAATGTTAAGAATTTTCATAAAATAGGAGATTTAGGGTGCTGCATTGTCTTTTAATACTCTGACTCATAATCTTCCCATTTAGATAATGTATGGATAATTATTCCCATTGCTCATGCAATTTTTGCTAGGAATCCAGAATAAATGCATCCTTCCTCCATTCATCTACTCATCATCTATCAAGAAAAATAGATTAGGTCCAAATTTACTACAAAGCTTATACTTTCATCAATAAATGCATCTGGCAGTAATCTACTGCATTATACATCTCTAGTAAAATGTGGTACATTTGATGGTACTGACTAAGAATACAGATTTGGAATAAAAAAGTCAATACATGTATTTTATAATATTTTTGATGACTGTTTGGTTGTGCTTCCTATGCTATCCTTCACCAGTAAATGAATATAACATTACCTATTTAAGTGCATTGCCGTGACTACATTTACTTACATTTATGCTTCAGTGGCTTGGTTAAAAAATTGATAACTCAATACCTCTGTAACTACTAGTGCTACTTTATTGTTTAAATGCCAAAATTTTAACACAAACATACTGATCAAACATATTATTTGTGAATACTAACATAAGGAAATAAGAATTGGAAAAATGAACAAAGTGGGTAATCCCATATATAGTTCAGTGTCTTTATCAATGCCAGTTACTCCTCTTACACACAATTAAAATGACAAACCATCTAAGCCACTCTGGGATATTGATGACAACATTGTGTGTTACATGTATGTTTTACTGTTTATAGAGTAATACACAAAAAGAGCAAGTCCTCAGAAGATTTAACTGTATATATCAAAGCAGCACAGCAAAGAGAACAAGATATAAAAGATGGTAAAATAGATCCATATAGTAAACGAATAAAGAAAAAACCAGAAGATGAGGAAACAGAGAAAACAGAAGGTAAACACATTGATGTTATTAGTTACATAGCTTTAAAGCAGGTTGTATGGAAATCTTCAACCTGTCTCAGGCCATATCACCCTGAGCTGCAGGCAAACATGTTAACAGGAAACTCAAAACTTACTTCCCTTGTCAATTTATCGTATGTATTTGTTGCATCTGTCTTTATTTATATCCATTCATCTTTTACGTAAATAGAATTAGGGAGTTTTTGGTTCATTAAGATTTGAAGCAAATAGTAAATAGAAGTCATTTACCATGTATTTTTCACACATTCAGGGTAAAATCAATACACCCTTTGTAAATTTCATACACCCAAAGTAAAACATACTGAATGGGTTTATACATTAAGCAAACCAGCCAATCAGATTTTAAAGATTTTTAGAAATGGGGATAAAAAATATTTATTACTTATCATGTAAGTAATGGAGTTAAAAACTGTTATGGTGACCACCCCTATATAAAGACAACTTTTCAAGTTAGACCTTTGCTTTAAGGTTCCTTTGCTTTATATTTAAATAAAAAAGAACCTGTATATAAAGACCAAATGTCTATAAAGATCATATTTCATAGGTCTCATTGATTATATTTTTACACATATTTCACTGGTGTGTCATAGCCTTGAACTTAAGTCATATCTTGAAGCAGCTGAATGTTAAAAAATCATATTTAGACATTAACTTGTTGCTTTTTCTTTTTTTTTTTTTTTTAACAAATATTTCAAGAAATCAGACACTAGATTAAGGGTGTGTCATGATCTTAAACTGAAGTCATTTTACAAAAGTCAAGGTCACAAATGCTTTATTGGAATTGGATTTCAATTGCAGGATCAAGTTTTGCTCTGTCAGATCTTGTTACATGTTTTCAGAAATGACATGAAAAATCAATTAAGAATGAAAAAAGTTAATGAAAAAGGCAATATTACTTGTTTGTTTTGTTTTATTATGTCTTGTTTAATTTTTATTTTACAGAAGAAGAAACTAGTACAAGAGAGTCAACACCGATTGGACCAATGGCAGGGTTATTTGGTGGTAAAACTGTGGATATACTGCCAGTATTTGCCCCTCTAAGGTAATTTGTAAAATACATTTGTTTATCTGTAACAGTAGTAATTTTATTTTTAACCACTACAGTAGCTCAGTTAGTAGAGTGCTTGCTTTATATGTGGTCTGACCAAGACTTGGAAATAGATAGTGACTAGTTTTTTTCAAGCACTCGGCAGTTACAGATGAATGTCACAGGGTCTTTCAGAGGAGACCTAAAAAATTGATGCCCTGTGTCACCGCAGGATTGGCAGGTTAAACAACCCTCCCTGCACATTGCCTTAAGCCACTGCAAATATAAAAAATTTCTGCCACTTCACCTGTAGCTGGTGATGTCTCGATATAAGTGAAATCTTTTTCAGTGGGACGTAAAACCCCATTCAAGCAATCAATCAATTAATTTTATTTTAACATATTTGCTTTCAATTATAGTTTTACCCTTGTCACATAAACAAGATGTATTAGTGATATAGCCAGCCACCTTAGCTTATGGCATGTTGAAGTCTGTTTGAGTATTTGAGTACCAGTAATCTATTTTACATAAACAACTACACAAAATTGAATCATATTTCGTGTTGATAGTCACTAGATGGAGTAGCCTAAAGTTTGCACAAATAATTTTCCTGTGGCATCCAAGATGGCCACCATTACGTTTAAAAAAGATAAATAAAAGAAAAGAGAAACCAATCCCTAAATCTATGATGGAAAAACTTCTAACATTATATAGGCACTAAATTTAATTGTTAAAATGCTTTGTAAGTGTTTTAATACATTTATATATTTTACTTTCTGTTTTAAAAAAGATTTGTTTGGTTATCTCAATCAGTTTCTATGTACATGTAGTTGTTATTATCTGCTTCAAGACTATTTATTCTTAAAATTTTCTTATTTGTTTAACAGACGTTGTATTTCTGATCCTGCCATGATTGTTAGAGATGATGACACATTACTTGTACCACAGGACTATAATATGGCTATGGAAGAGGTAAGAAAAGGGAGATAATCCCTATATAACCTAACAGCACCAAGACTGTCACTAATGAAAATATATTTGCTTTTCTTTATTATGAAATCCAAAATATTTTTCCGATATGCTGCATCACAAAAAGATTAGCAAGTTTTTCTGTATTAGGGTTATATATTTACATTTGTATACCCCTTTTATGTATTAAAGAGAAAACAACAACTGCATGTTTTATTTTGACGATAAATTTTTGGTCAAACAAATATCCGGATTGTGATAAATACTTATACATGTATTTCTAACATTCTTAATAGTTTTATGATATGGTAACATAAACAATTAAAGGCCAAAAATCTCTTAAAATTTGATGTCATATATAGAATCTGGAAATTCAAATTCATTAGGTTATATTTTCTATTTTAGATATCAAAACAAAAAGCAAGTATCAGACAAATGAAGTATTTAGCCAAAGTAGAAGAGGAAAGGAAGTTAAACGAGGAACAAGCAGAATTTATTGAAGAGGTATGTATATCATTTACAGATTGTTCTGATTTTGACATCAGACATCATTCAATTAATAATTATAAAGGAGTAAATATGATACCAGTCTTACGGTTTTTAGTTTAAAGATGTTACAAATATGTATTATTTCATCATATTTACTTTAAAGATTCTTGTATACATGTATATATTTGAACCTTTGATATTATAATTTTAATTACTTTTTATACTATTAACTTTTAGGGACCATAATAAAGGTTCTCATTTTTTAACTTCTAAACTGACAAATGATCAAACACAAATTAAAACTGCAGTCCGTTCAAAGAATTTATCAGTTGTTGGCCATGGATTATTTACAGTAAATACTTGCTTTTTATTTAGCATTACCCTGGCAAGTAACTTGGCAAAGTTGGAAAAAAGTTGTTTGAGGAAGATGATTAAAAAGGACTATTGATTTTGTAAATAAAGAATGATTTTGATACATGTATTTTGTTTTTATTATTTAGACTTATGAAGATATGGAGACAACAGAAACAGTTGTTATTGGACCATTGAAAAAGAAAGGTGTGTGGAATTTTTTTCCTGCATGAGAACTGTATTTTGTGTAATGAGATTTTTGACAGCTTGTAAAAAGTGGTATCCAAATAACATTCGAAATAGATTTATCAATAGAAGTTGTCTAATACCATACAGGGCTACTGGATAAAAGAAATGTAAAAAGGATTGCCTTTATTTTACAAAACTCCCTAACATGGTGGAAAATGAATGAAAACTAAATAATGGAGAAGGTTGTATATGATGAATGTTGTATTCTTGTTTTTCAGTAATGCCTAGCATTACTGTTTGACTAAAATGTTATGTTTTGTTTGACCATTAACTTTAGTTTTAATTTTTAATCCCAACCAAAAGAAAAGACTGTGCAAGTTATACCCAACCACACTGACAAATAGTTCACAGGGGCCATATTTTATTGTTCTGTTGATAATATATAGGAAAGTACAATGTCACAACTTTACATTTTACAATACATTTATTAAATGTTTTATTTTTCACCTGGTTTTCAGATGAGCCAACACCAGCAGAACTTGCACTGGAAGCTGGTAGAAGTTATGTGATCTTACCTAAAAAGTAAGTAATATTTCATTTTTAAAACATATCCCAAATTTAAACGTTGCAATAGGTTTTAAATGATTAAATATGATGCTTAATTGTTATATCTCATCTTAAATGTGTAGCAGGTGTTGAATGTTTACAGAAATTCATATGGACTCTTTGTTACATGTTGATGTTTTCTTTTGCTCAGAAACAGACTCTTAAAAGCACTTTTATGAATAATCATTTTCTCACAATACCATTTACATGTAAGTAGAATATTGATCTCTTCATTTCCAGAGCATTTAGTTTCACAATATTCAGTTCCTATAAAACAATTATAAAAATAAAATCTATGAAAATAAAATCCATGAAGTAGTAAACGGTAGATTATAGCATCATTGACTGATTATTATGAAAATATATATCAAAAAATAGTTTTAGTACAATGTTGCAAAAATAATTAAAATAGTACCACCAGCAAATGACATGAAATTTATAAAAATAAGGAAAGGTGTTATAAAGTTCACTTTTTCTTATGTGCTTAATTCACAGGAAAAAATCCAAGAAAAAGAAAGCACCTGTTAGTATGGGACGACTGGATGATATAGAAAAATTTCTGAAAACACCACCAAATATATTGACAAGAACTGAATCAATGGAAAAGATTCCAACAGTTGTTCCAAGGGAGCTAAGAGTACCGGGGTAAGTGCTATACAATGTACTACATTAAGAATGAAAATATTGCTACTGACAGACTTTACAGATGTTCCTTTTTTGTAAAATGATTTGCAGTATTTAAAAGAAAGTTTATGTGTTACATAAAAGTTTAGGAGATTTTTTTGAAAGGTCTTGTATCGATATATGTGTTATAACTCATAGAAATTATAATCAAAGCTTTTAAAAAATTTTGATTTTGTCTCTCACTATATGAGAATAGTCAGAATGTCTGCAGTATTGGCAAGCCACACCCACTAAAGATTTTATGATTTCTTGTTACAACCATAGGATGTTGCCATGGAGATCAGTGTGATATTCCTTTAGTTATTATTTTTTATTTCATTGCTTCGTTACATGGAATTTTGGATATATTATACAACATATTATATAATTAATAATGTAACATGTACATTGTTTGTTTTATAACTAATTGTTGTGTTTTCTACAGGCGTGTTAGAAGCAAAATAAGAAAAAGTTTACCAGACATTTTAGATTTTGACAGTTATTCAAGTAAAAGATCAATGCCGTAAGTATTTGTTGACCTTAGTTTTGAGTAGTTGTTGGAATCTTACTTAGTTTAATCAATGGATTAGTCTGAATATTTTTTCTGCATTATTTCAATTATGTTGTGATTTTTTAGTTGAAAAGGTTAATAGATTTACAACAAGAGAGCATTGTTTTTTGAAGCATTTTTCAATAATGATACATTTATTTTATTGATGTTTTGTGTTAACCATTGATTAAACTAATCAATCTTGGAACAATTTGGTAAAAAGGTTTTAATTGTTCCATAGATATTTTTTGGCGTACCTGAACCAAAGGCTCCAATAATTTATCACAAAAAATCCTGAAAAGCTCAGAATAGTTACACTCCAGTATACCCATACTGTAGTATGAATTATTAGATTACTTAATGGTTATTACATGTAAAAAATTATTTTTCAGTGAAGATGCTGATGTCAGAGAATGGGTCAGAGATATTTGGAATGTTTGGTTTGATCAAGTTTTCCCACCACCTCAATCAGATTCTGATGACTTTGAAGAAGATGAGGGAGAGTTAGATGAAAATGCACAGAAGGAAGATAAAGTAGACAAAAAACGGAAAGCTTCCATAACTAGCTCACTGTCTGAGAGTTTGAGTGTTATTGAACCTATAGAAGAAACAGAAGAAAACATGGAAGTATTACAGGTATAGTTATGTTTGTTATTTGATCAATAGAGCTAAGAATCTCTTATTCTAAATTTATTTGAAATAATGTAAAGATGAAATGTCTATAAATAAAGTCTGTATCTTGCTCCTTTTTTATGAGTTTCAACTGTTGAGATACCATCTAGGTGTAAATTTGTAGATACTTTTACCCATGTTTTTGATGGGATGTTTATACATTATCTCTGCACTGTCTTACTTATTCACTTTATATATGATAATTCATTCATAGATTATGTATGAAGAAGTAGAGAAGCTGTCAGCAGAGATCGAAGCAAACAGTAAACCACGAGCATTTGATTTTTGTAGGAGAGGAGCTCTATGTAGAAAGGTCAGTAATACAGTATAACCTTGGATAGGAGTCACCTCTGTAGAGTGGTGACCTACAGTCATTTCCTAATGTTTTCACCATAAAAACAACCTTTGTAGAGAGGACACCTGTGAAATGTGGCCAGCAGCAACATTTACGGTCACCTAGTTTAAAACTTTTTCAACTAAAATGGACACTTAAGGTCATCCTCAGGAACGGAATATTGTACCTGGTCCCTGTTTCCTAAGTTTAATACCCATTAAATAATACCTACTAACTGCCTTAAAGCTCCATATGTTAGGTTGCAATAAAAGTGACTTGATTCTTGGTGTCTCAAACTTTTATATATCTATAATTCTGATAAGTTGAACTTGTTCTAAAAGTCCACAATTAGTTATTCTTTATTTAACCAAACTTAGTAATTAGAATGGAGTCAAAGCCAAATTGATTGTTTTTTAACAAAATACAGTAAAGTAATTGACAGATTTTGATTATTTAAAGAAAACAATACATTGATATTGTCAAATGTTGCATTGACTTCTTGTAAGCAAAACTTTTAGTAAGTTTGAAAAAACATATGAACAAACCCTCCTCTTCTCAATCTTGATTCTAATTTCCCTTTAAAATTCCAGAAAACAAGATTTAACAGTTTGTTTAACAAATTGTATTAATTAACCCCCCCTCCCCCATTTTGTTCTTGGTTTTCATTTCACTGTGGTTTGTAATAACATAATAACAAATTCAGTTGACTTGCTGGGATAAGCTATAGTTTACATCCTAAAACTGAAGTAAGATAGTGCATCCATGTACCAAGATATACTAGTATTTATGTTTTTATTAACATGGAATCATTCAAAATTGTTTATCTCTTGCAGCTTGGAATGGTCAAAAGAGCACAGGACGATTTAGACGGGTATGTAGGTATAACACAAGTAACAGTGAGATTGATATTCTAATTCTCATGTGCAACATGTTCAGCAGATTTCCACATACATTTACATGTAAATATCTGAATAAAATCTTTACTGAAAATAATGTTCATTATCATTATGCTTAGTTAACAGTTTACCCTTCTCTTCTATTATGTATGATGTGTGTATGATTTTTGACAGTGAAGGAGCTGTATGTGGCTGTAGGCATCAAGGTATCAAAATTTCACCAAACTTGAAGTCAAAATTTGAAGGACAGGATATTTAATTATACCCAGTAAATTTTGTTATGGTACTCTTCTATTGTAATCTTTGCATCTCAAATGAATTTCAAAGTTTTGCTGATGTAAATGTTGATTGAATTTTTTTACCAAGGGTTTTTTTTTTAGAATGATAATAACTTAGATGAATCTCCATATTTTTGCAGAATAGTAATTATCAACAAAGTTGTTTACTCAGACATTTCTTAATTTTATTCTGTTTTATTATTTTAGTGCCATTTCTATGGAGCCTATGTTATTAGATGCTTACTGGCACCGACATTTGTTATATATTTTGCAAGATAAAAAACAAGCTGCATTAGAAGATTTACAATTTCTGTTAAAACACAGTAAAAATCACGCTGGTGCTTACAGATCAATGTAAGTCTTAGTTCTGTATCACCAGAATTTGTTGTGGAAAATTAATACATGTACAGTCATACCTGAAGTATGGTCACCTTTCTCTTGTAGTCACATGCCAAATGCAGTCAGGGGCCACTTTTATGAGACAATTCCTTGCATATAAAGGCCAATAAATGCCATTATTAAGAACTGTTATTATGAAGAGGAAAACCCCTTATGGTGAATGCAAATCAAGGAAGAGAGTGGCCAAGGATGTCAACATAGTTCACTTGCCAACTAAGACCAGTTCTTCAAGTGGTTTTTGTAGACAGGTTTTATTCTGCTGTGAAATTTAATATTTTGGGAACAATTTTAGATGTGAATGAATTTTTGTAAATGTGAAAATTACTTATTTAAAAATCCATCAGGCAGAACAAATTAGCATATATTCTTTAAATGTTTGAAATAAGATATTAAGAAATTACATGGAAGATCCAAACAAGTATGTCTTTTGCTATAAGGAATTAAGTTGTATATGCATTCACTTCATCTATTAATCAAAATGATGAGAAATGTTCCTCTCATAAAGCATTTAAGTTTAGTCAGTTATATAACCAGTAGTGTGAAAATTTGTAGTGTTGAAATCAATGGTATGTTTTTACTTCTTGCCTTTTGTATTTTCTGTTTAATTAATCCTTTTTTCAATTTTTAAATTTATTTTTTTATAGTCATCAGAATTTATTTTTTTAGAAATTAAAATAAGGAAGAATGAATAGATATATGTAATACAGTAAAACCTAGTTATAATGTATGTTGATATTTTTGTCACTTTGTTTATCACCACAGAATATTAAAGTTCAATAATCTATTTCTTTTATGATTTTTCTCAATACACTCTTTATAACACCAAAAAAAATGGCTGAACAAATGCCAGTTTTACTTTATAAATATCTATTATTAATACAGGGCAGAGATATATAGAAAACAAGGTGATCTGAACTTGGCAATATTTAACTATACCCGAGCCATCAAGCTGGATCCTAAAGATCATGAAGCTTACTTCCACAGAGCTGAAATGTATGAAAAGGTGAGAAATTATGCTTTCTTAAAAAGAGTGTGTATACATGTATAAGATGAAATGAATGGTGCAGCGGCTTTGAGCTGTTTAAAAATTTGATTTATTGATTAGCTCTGACTGAAAGAAGAAAAAGATATTAACAAAAATTAAGTGTTTCCAAATAAATAAATCTATGATGACATAAATGAATTACAAATACTTTCAAGGTTTGCATGATGACATGACATGATCTGAAGTGAATTTCATTCTGTATTGTAGCATTGGAAATTATTTGAAAAGAGAATTCTCTGTTCAATAAATAACAACATTAACCATAAACAACGAAATTTTTTATTGTGTAAAAACTTAATTTTTAATTTTTTATCATTGCCATTAAAGATTGAAAATACATATAACATATAACTAACAGATAACATATGAAACTATAAGAAAGTCATGACTTTTGACATCATCCTTGGTCTGATTTTCTTATTTGAGCCTATAAAATTATGTAGTGACCTTAGCACGAGTTCATAATTGTTATATATGAGTTTTGGTTGTTACACATCTTTAGTTTCTTACATTTAATTTTATTGTAGAAAGGAGAAATGTTAATGGCTTTAGAAGATTATGCTAGAGCTACTCGTATCATGCCTACAAGAACTGATGCCATACTCAAACATGGAATGTATTATTTTGAAAAAGAGTGAGTTATGACACTTTAATGTTAAACTTGATCCTGTATTTAAGTAAACCATACAGACAAGCAGTTTTTTTCACTTTCTTTTTATAACATTAAGCAGCAGTTTGTATTCTTAAATTTTTTTCAGGAATTTATTCAGTTTGATCTTGTTTTGTGGAAAAGGGTTGGAAGGGCTCTACAGCTGAACTGTGGAGGATAACTATTATTTTTTTTACCCATGTGGACTCAACTAAAAAAAAGTTAGTCTTGAAAAAATGTAATTTGAATAAATTTCTGTTACAGTTGTGAAGATTTAAACCTACACTGTAGAGAATCTGATCCTTTAGCACAGACAAACTGACAATCACACAGACTGAGTTACTAAAGCATGTCTTCTTACAACAACCTATAGTAATGCGGTTGGTAAATCATGTTCTAATTACACATTAAGGTGGAGTTTGTAACTCATTTCAATCAACTGAAATCAGGATGAAAAGAAATATCTGATAAGCAAACATGTAAGCTTGTAACTTAAGCTTTTTATTTTTTATAAATATTTTATATATATTTTTTTTGGCAGAAATTGGAGCAATGCTATTAGTGATTTTACCGACTTGTTGAAAGTTGATCCACTGAATGCTATGGCTAGAATTTACCGTGGAAGAGCATATGCTAAGCTAAACCAGTGGTCACCTGCTGTGGAAGATTTATCTGCTGCAATACATCTTGATCCAAATAGTTGGCAAGCTTTATACTACAGAGCCTGCATACTCAGAAAGTAAGTACTTGAATCACAAAATCTTGAAATGTTGTTTTGGAGATGCCAATAATTGTGGGATGTCTTTGCAAGGTTGTCTAAAGTCATTGCAAATTCCAGTGAATTGTTAAATTGTCACAATAGTTTTTAACATTATTTACTGTGGATGTTACTTGTTACACTAGTGTCATAGTAGGTTGTGTTGGAGTTTTCACAAAGTCCTTGTTACTTGTAGTGAAATCAGGGAAGGTTATTGTTGAGTCCTGCCTTGTCATAGCAGAATCACCTTTTTTGAGGAAAGCGCTATTATTGTACTATGATTGATCTCAGAGGTTCTTGAAAAGTCTTAGTAGATACTTAATGAGATGTAGCAGTAAAATGGTAGCATTATGGAATTGTTATCATGAAAATTTCATGGTGTAAAAATTCACTATTAGTTGACAGACCAAACATTGGGATAGATTGTAGTAAGGTCAGGAGGGTGTGACAGGGCTTCCAAGTAAAAAACAAGTGCTTTTAATACATGTACCTGTCTGTATTTTATTTTTAGAATTTAATTAATTTTTATTGTAAATGGCTACATGTATATATATGTATTAGATAAGGCCTTTTTTATCTCATATTTATATTTTATTTCAGAGCACATCCAAAGCATGCCTTACATGACTACAGTGTGTCATTACTTATCAATGATACAGATGAAAATGTCATGTCATACTTACATAGAGGAATATTATATAATGCCATGAACAAGTAAGTTTTTCAATAATCATATGTATAGTTGGGTTAAAAAGTTAGTTGTAGGAATGGTAGTGGTGATGGTAAAACAATTTAAATATATCCTGACAGATGACATTTGTTCCACACTCTGAATTTATACTACATGTATGTATCTAAAAAGAATAAACCCAGCAAATCTAAATAACTTATATATTTTAATGCTTTAATAGTTCTTCTGTTGTCTAGATAGTAAAACCTGCTATGACAACTACATCTATATTAAGGCCATCTCTCAAATTTAATTTCACTGTTTAAATAAAGGTTAATTTGTTTTATATTTCAATTTAAAAACAGCCTCTGTATAGACCAACTGTACATGTATATATATATATATATATATATATATATATATATATATATATATATATATATATATATATATATATATATATATATATGTTGTCTTAGATTCTATAATTGCCTTTTATAGGTTTTACTCTCATACCATGTCATCTGAAAAACTGTTATGTCATCTCCCTTAAACATCACAATGATTTTACCATTGTTTTCTTTATTGTTTACAGACCAGAAGATGCCATCCCAGATTTTGAGAGTGTTTTGAAACTAAATAAAGATATAGCATGTGCACATGTTAATTTAGGACTTATTTTTATGAACCATTATGAAAATTACCACAGGTTTGTTCCAAAAATTATTTATTTTTCCTTTCTTGCTTTTGAGTTGATCTGATAGTTATATTTTAATCAAATTTACATGTTTCATTTTGAACTCCTGAAAATTGTTCAGCAGTGACTGACAGGCAGATTAAAACTTTGCCATTTTGTTACTGTTAATTATTGTGGTATCAAAACCTAATGGAATTGGTCTTCTGATACCTGCAGCATATCAAATAATGATTGACAGCCAGTGCATATTTTTCACTTTATCACCATGGTAACAGAGTAAGTTTGAATTGACCATCTGTCACCTTAAGTATTTCAATAATGATTGACAGGTGAAAACAAGATGTAAATTTCAATACTTAACAAAATTTGTACCTGTCTCTATCAGCTGCAAGTGATTGATATGATGTCCATTTCATTTTAATGTGATTTTAACTTTTATCATTACAGTAAACCATGGCTTGTAAAATTATTTTTGTTAATTTTAGGGCTATAAAAAAGTTCACAGCTGCTATCAAAGTAGATCCTACATATGTCAGAGCATATGTGTGTAGAGGAGAAGCTTTTCATAAAGTACATGATGTAAGATCACTTTTTATTAAATTGAAATTTGAAATTGTTTAACTATGCAGGTTTGTATTTATTTGCAAATACATGTAATAGATTTGGTCAAAATGATATGGTTTTGGGCCTTCCAATACCACCTGACAACATTTTGTAATTAAATCTAGTGCCAATCTAATAATGCAGATAAATAATTATCTTGGATGTTTGCTTGTTAAACTCTTTTATGCCACATATCTGGTGAAATGGTCTTCTCAGTGCCAACCATAAGATAGGCCATTTTACATAAAAACAAACAATTTTAGGTTTGGATGTAATTAACTCAGGTGGCAAAGGTAGGTACATGTATATCCAGGTAATTTCTATATTTTTGGTAAAATATGTTAAAAAAAATGGCACCAATATTTCTATGTTACCTTTGATCTAACAATTTAAACTCTGTTACTGAGTCAGAATCATTCATAACACAATCTAATGCCTTAGCAATAGAAAGGCCTCTTTTGGTCATGACATCCTGAATGGTTACACAACTTAAATTATGTTAAAAAGTGTCAAAAATACAATTTTTACTAGATTTTTTTTCATTCACTGGAAAGTTTAAGTTTCTATTTACTATGAAGTGACATGTTATCATATATGTTATGTTTATGTCATAAATGGCACTACCTAAAGAAAGGAAATTGTGAAGCTGCCAGGACACAACTTTGGCAATTTGCCATAAGTAGCCAAACAGTGACCATGACACTAAAAATACAAATCATAAATTTACAGTAACATTTTTCATATACTTGTACATAAAGAAGGACACTTGTCCATAAAGGACGGTTCAATTTTAATCAATGAAATATTGATATATGTCTGGATATATTAATTTACTGATAAAAAGGACACATTTTTATAGTGCCCTTTATGAAGAAGTTTTTCTTTAATTTTGCAAAATTTGTAAAAAGTAACATAGATACCAGCACAGTACATTATGATGACCTGCCTTATACAGGTCCCTGACTTACAGAATTGAACCAAGAAGTGATAAGTCTTTTGTTTTGATAAGTCTTTTGTTTAAAAGTACAAATAGATTTGTTTTTTTATTTTAGCTGAAGCAAGCATTGAAGGATTTTACAAGAGCTATACATCTACGACCAGATGTACATCATTATTACATGTATAGGGTAAGATTTTAATCTCAAATATAAAGCAAGGTGAATTTGACACTTGGGTGTTAATTGGTCTGTGAAATTTTACATTTAGTGTTTGTATTCAGATTGGACATTTTTTTCAAATTTGTTTCAAAATAATTTCTTACACAAAAATACTGTCTATAGGGGCAACCAAAGGTCTTTTTTATGTCTTAGCCGAATTATAAATAAATCAAGTTCTGTCTCTTTCTCATTTATATTTTTTCTTTGATCTGATACCAATCTTTTCAAATTCAATCCAGTAATGTTTTAATGTTGTACAAGTTTTGAAAACATGACCCCTGTTTTTCAAGATCCCTCCAACTACATTTCTGGATTCAACACTTGTGTATATAAATACATGTATTAAAGCATTTAATTAATACATGTATTAGTTACTAGATTGTTTTTATATTTTTTATATTTTATATTTTTGATCCCTAAGCAGATTTGACAAACTGTCCCACACAGGGATCTGTCCGAGTTGATCTGAACATAGGACGTGATAGGGGCTGTGATCCTTAAGCAGATTTGACCAACTGTCTCACACAAGGATCTACCTGAGTTGATCTGAACTAAGACAGTGATAGGGGCTGTGATCCCTTAGCAGATATGACAAACTGTCCTATACCAGGATCTGCCTGAGTTGATCTGAACTAAGACAGTGATAGGGGCTGTGATCCTTTAGCAGATTTGACAAACTGTCTTACACCAGGATCTGCCTGAGTTGATCTGAATGTAGGCAGTGAGAAGGGCTGTGATCCCTTAGCATGCTTTAGACCACTCAGCCACTTGACACCTCCCTGTAGATATAAATTTTTTAAAGTTAGTTTTTACAGAATGCTTTGATGTTAGATTTAGTTCAGGGTTTTTGTATATTATTTAGGGTCAGTTGGTACTGGAGATGGGTAATTTAGACCTTGCAGCTTTCTGTGTTAGGTAAGTTTGAATTACAATTTTATGCAATAATGAACTTTGTGGTTTGCTGTATGTTTTAGTTTTTATTTGTTCACGGGTGGTAGATATGACTTTAATTAAAATTATCTTTCCTCTAGTGGGTCAGTTTGAAGAGATCTTTCATCTATCTTTTCTTTCACTATTTGAATATAATACAACAATTTAATTATTCTTACAACATGTTCATATGAGTTTGTTGTTCAGAATCCCTGCTATAATTTCATTACCACATGACCATATTGGGTAATACTAGTATTTTATTTCACTTGTACAGAAGAATGGATAAGATGTGAACGTAAATTACAATGGTACAATGTATTCTGACAGTTTATATATTCTTTTGGTTGTCCTGAATCCCTGTTTCAACATAAGTGCCTATTTTGATGATTTTTTATTCAACCTGCACAAAGTCAAAAACTGCTTTACCCATGGCATGAAGAATGAACATCGGACTTACGACTTAAAAAATTGTATATTGATCTACATTGAGCAACCTTGTTTATTTCCACTGAAAAGAAAACATTAAAATTTTGAGATTCTCGTAATATTTTGTATCGTTTTCTTCTTTAAATAAAGAGTTTTTACAGAGGTTCAGCTTGTTGTACTACCTTATAGGTATGGATCTGTTTACTTCTACATGTTAGATCAAAGTAGATCATAGTAGATCAGATCACTATAGTCTTATTTTTATTCTGACACAAGTTGGCTGCTTTGTAGAATAAAAAATGTTGTCTGTTTTGTCATTATGAAAAGTATACTGCTTTGTAGACATTTTAGAAAAAAATTTGTTATTATTCTTGAACATTTCATATACATGTACTTAGAGAAAATATTTATGATTTCTTTTTATGATACAATGTATATCACATATGTGCTTCTTAGATACAATTTTATTTTTTAATCTTACACAAAATATATGTTTCTTTGAGTAAAAATATATCCTTTTGGTGATTATTTCATGTGATTCAGCTGCTTTTTACTTTAAATTTTGTTGTTTTTTTTAAAACATATGCCATATGCTTGTTAAAAGTAAATAATTTGTTCATTTTTTAAATGTCACATAGGTCCTCCATTCTTTTGAGAAAAGCTGTGATTTTTTAGTTCCAAAAGTGTATATATGTATTCAGTAAAACTTGTTATAACTGAACACCTTAGGAAACTTAAGAATTTGTTCTCATTAGACAGGTATTCAGTTTTCAGGTTAATGTACCAAACAATGAATGATGTACATGTATCTTTATAAAACACCATTGTTTGATTAAGACAAATGTTAGTACCATTCAAGGTATAGTTTAGACAAGGTGGGCTATAAAGACACATGTGATACACATCATTTTTTACACCTGTTATTTGGCAAATTTTTTCATTTTTATTTAAATAACAATATTTCAAAATAAGTAGACCCAAGAATTCATGGACTTTATAGAAATTTGGTCTTTATTTTATGGTTCCTTTTTAAATTTAAATCTGGAAGCAAATGTACTTGAACAGTGGACAGTGGTCCTAATGGACAGGTAGTCTTGATATGGAGGTGGTCACTATTGTAGGTTTAACTGTAATTCACAGTCTATTTTATAGCCCTAGTTCTAATAAAGACCAAGTATAGACATTAGTTAGACTGCTTTTGCTTGTTCCTCCTGTTATGAGAGCAAGGTTATTAATCTCTAAGGATTACACTAGGAACAATTTACACTGGTCACATTATAATAATTATGGACATTATTTTCACATTTACACTGGTCACATTATAATAATTATGGACATTATTTTCACATTTATAGTGGGCACATTATAATACATACATATGGTTATTGTTTTTAGCTCACCTGGTTTAAAAGGCCATGTGAGATTGTGGCATAGCACAGTCTGTATGTGTATCATTTTGTGTGTTCTTAACACATATTTTTTCTCTTCAAAATATACTTCCAATTTCTAAATATACCTATGTATGTTATCGCTTTATTTACATAATTGGTATTATACATTACTATAGATATAGAGTACCCTATGTTAAAATGATGATAGATGGTTTCTTAATTAAACATTGTCTTGAAAAGCACTTAAAACATAAGTAAATGTCAAGGTCGTGGCATCTTTTTTTATTTCCGAAATGATACTTGGTTGTTGGTAAAATTGCATGGTTGATGTATGTAATTGATGAAATTTTCTGGTATGTGATATTATTATTATACAGTGTGACATGACAAAATTAGGTAGTCAGTTTACAAATTTCCATGGAATACTGTGTGACATGACAAGATTAGGTAGTCAGTTCTAAATTTCCATGGAATACTGTGTGACATGACAAGATTAGGTAGTCAGTTCTAAATTTCCATGGAATACTGTGTGACATGACAAGATTAGGTACTCAGTTCTAAATTTCCATGGAATACTGTGTGACATTACAAGATTAGGTAGTCAGTTCTAAATTTCCATGGAATACTGTGTGACAGTGTGACATGACAAGATTAGGTAGTCAGTTCTAAATTTCCATGGAATCATGTGTGACACTATGACATCAAAGTATGAGAACGGGTAGTCAGTTCTAGATTCTATGGAATCTTATGTAAAAATTTGATATGACAAGATTTGGTAGTCAGTTTTAAATTCCACGGAATCCTGTGTGATATCAAAGTATGAGATTGGATAGTAAGTTCAAAATTCAATGGAATCTTATGTGACAATATGACGCCACTTGAAAAGATTATAAGTAATAAGTTCAAGATTTCCTTGATATCGTCTATGACAAAATGATGATTGGATTTCACCTATGTTCAAGAATATCCACCTTTTTCTGTTAGCAGTTTTGGAGAAATTTTTTAATCCCCTAGTCTTGATTTAATATTTCTCACCATCCTGTGTGACAAACAATAGACAACACTTGAGGGAATTAAGAAATTAGTTATAAGATTTCCATGCTATCCATGAGACAAAACAACATCACACAAAAAGGTGAATTAATATTTTCTAGGTCTCTATATGATTTGTGATTCAGCGACATAATATGACATGATTTTGTAACTATTCAAGAACTGTATATATAATTAAGTCTCCTAGATGTACTGATTGGTTGGCTTTTCTTTTTACAGTCTTATTCTTCTTTCCAAATATTTTTTCTGCATGTTTTCTGGCTCAAATACATGTTCAAACTTAATGTGTTTTTACAGGATTGTTACCCACCATCAGTAGTTGTACATTCAGGGTACTTATTTTTTCAAAATATTTACTGTTGCCATGAAAACTGATAAAATATCAAAACTTGATTTTTTTTTCTTTTTGCCATTAACTTTATATTATACTTGTACAGGCATGCATCGGAGTTGAGTTCAGATTCAGCGTTAGGTCAGATGCCAACCCAACAGGCAGTTGTACAGTCTTTCTTAAAGAATTATGGAAAGGTATTTTTTATATACTTTAACTTATAAATCTTTATAAATATGTATAAAATGTTTTTCTAGTATTCATACTTCTTTACTAGAAATTCATACAGTTAGTATTTAAAGACTTTACACCAAAATTTAAAACAACCCATGACAACTAAACATTAGTCGAGCTTTATGGCTGATTTTCATTCGGTTCATTGAAATATTAGCAAAATGTTTTCTCGCCTTTTTAACAATAAAATTCTTAAAAATTAATAAGAGTTAAAGAGCATTGCATTTCACTTATCCAGAAGTATAAGATTTCCATGTTAGTTATAAGATGTTATAAGATTTAACTGTACCGAGAAGATCTGTTAGGCTTTCATTTCACTTACATGATGAAGTCAGACACTCCTTAACTCTGACCTGAAATTAAATTTATTTAAAAAATAGTTACAGTTCTCATGTGTTTAAATTATATTTGTTGCCATGTAAATCCAATACCTTTGACTGCTGATCTGCTAAAATGAGATAATTCAAACTCAAATGCATCCAAGAAACAAGAAAAAGTGTTTGATGAAAAAATTGTTAAACAGACCTCACTAAACATTATTAAAAATATATCTGTATTTCAAGAATAAGTTTCCTTAACTCTGATTTTAAGTAGAAAATCATTTTACATTCTAACTGCATGGGCACTGTTTTCATAAATTGTTTCTATTGTGGGTACAAAAGATGCAGGATTTACCTATCATTCATGCACATGACATCAAAAGATGGGCAACTGAAGTCATTGGTAAATGAACCAAGTTTTCTAAACAAAAGTCCATCAGAATAAGTAAACAAAGTGAATATTTGAAAATATTTTGTTAAAATGTTCAAACATATCTTTTAGAATTGTTTTTTTCATAATTCTTAATTTAAGTTTTTTTAATTTTTATATTTTTTCTAGGCAATAGATGCATTATTGTCGGCCACCAGAGTAAAACCTATCGCCCCTATGTTTATGTTACTTGGTAAAACTCAGATGAAAGCCAAGGAATACCAAGATGCCATTGAGAGCTTTGAAAAGGCATTGCAACTTTATGTAAGTTTGTTGAGGAACAGTTTAAAATTTGAGAAAAAATCTCTAGTAAAAATTTCTATTCACGTTTTTTAACTTTCTTGCACATTGACATAAACATTCTGGTTTTCCCTGTATTAAATACACTTTGACTGTCTAAGTCAAATATTTCTTTCCTAGCAGCATTATTTTCTTGTGTTTTAATGGCTAAATTTATACAAAAACAACTATTTATAACAAAATATCAACCCTTATTAGCATAAACAATCCCAACAAAGTGTCAATACTTGTATAATGATTTGACATAGGTCAAACCATTTCCAGTTTTGATATTAGATTTACTGGGGTACAAGTGTAAAAAAAGGTATAGAATCTTGGGTTCTAATATAGGCTCTTCTTTATCTTTGATTTGCCTTGTTGTGACTATGTTGTTAATCAGCAAGTTGACAAGTTTTTTGTTTGTCACATTATTGTGTCTTTATAATTTATTTTTTTAATACACATCTGTTCTAGAGTTGGGAGAACAACAGTTTTATATGATAGAACCCTAAAATCAATCAAAAATGTTCATATCATCAGTCTTGTTTCATTAGAATTCTAATTACATGCAATATCACATTGAATTGACATAAAGTTTACATTAGTTTAGTTCTGGTATTTCAAATTCATTTCATAATCATATCCTCATTAACCAGCATGGCAATGAAAGAAGAACTTCAGATGCTACATCATTATTTAAGTTTCAATATAGACCATTTTTGAGTTCTAAGTTAGCAAAAAGGATATTTCCATGGTACCATTAAATATTAACTCTACCAGTGAGTTTGAAATATGAAAGTTTGGTTTTACTTTGAAGGTTTTAATTTTTCTTTATTAACTAATGTATCATGACATATATAGTTATCAAACATTTACTACTGTATATACTGTATCTCAATTGTGTCAATACAGTCCTGCTGTAAAGTACTTGTCATTTTTAGAGGGGGCCCATGAAGATCGGTATTAGGGTCTTGTCAGTCCGAAGTATTTTAATTGGTTGTATTTAATCATTCTGATATTGTAATAATGATATATATGTTGCATTAGCGTAAAGATTTACAGGTAAGTAAAATAAGATAAAATATGGTATATATTACCCTTGATGCTTTGCTTTACAGAACAAGTTGTATATATATCTTGCCATGCTTTATACAGTCAAATCTTTTCATACATGTCAGGAATACACATATAACTCAGTATATTAAGAATGGTATGTGTGATAAATGAGTTCTGAATCATCTAAATTTTGTCAGATAATCTCTGTTGGCAAAGCCAGCAGAGCTTGTTACATTGTGAAGTGTTCATTGAGTCTGTGTGTTTGTCTATGCATGTATCCATGTGCGCATATATGCGTAATTCTGTAAACTTTAATCCTCTGAAACCAATTGACAAAAAGAATCAAAATTAGTGAAGAAATCTTTGGTTGATCTTATTGATCTTGGTTGATCTGATGTTATTTTAAGCCATTTTTAAAATCTTCTACTTTGAAGCTGCTAGACAGATTAGAACTAAATTTGGTTGGGAAAATCCTTGATTGATGCAGATTTAATAATTAGCTGTTTAAAAACTCAAATGGCTGCCATTAATATATAAAACATATAAAGAACCTTGACAGGTTTATTTATGGACCAGTGTTGTTCAAATTTGATTTATACTGGTAAGTATAAAGCCATTTGACGTATACAACAGGCGTGAGAATCAAATGTATATAAATGCCGGTAGAGAGATGCAGGCCCCATTGGGCCCTCTTATTGTTCCAGATTAGGGTGTTGTATATATGTATTTCATAAAAATCAAATATCCCAGGTTTAAAAGAATCTATAAGACTATTTCTTCTTTTAGTAATAGGGGTTGTAAAAATAAAAGTTTCACAACAGGGGACTTGTATTATTTTAAGAAAAAATTCAAATAAAAAACAAAGAAAAAAAATTATTTTTCTGTGATAGTTGCCAATACATTGAAATAGAAAACAAAAAATATTTAGCTCACCTAAGTGTCAGTTCTTGCCCTGTCCTATTTTGCCCTGTCCAAACTCCATCCATCTTCTTACGTAAATACAATGTTAGTGTCTTCTGACAAGTACATTGTTTGATCATTGCATGATGGACTCTATCATTGTAATTTGTATATCAATATGGCTGATGCATGTTGTAAATGGAAACTTTATAAACTACATGACCTGCTTTAGGTGTTTTAGATCTGATGCATGTCAAGCATGTCCGCATGATGGTAACTGGTACAGTAAAAGCTGTATATAAAGACCTTGGACCTGACAAATATGGACTGTATAGAGAGGGAATCTATAGAGGTTCTTTTTAGCTGCAATATGAAAGCAATTTTTAGGGACATTTAAAAATTAATGGACAAGTGGTCTTAATATAGAGATGGTCATTATAGCAGGTTTTATTGTATAATATGTTATATGTCTCATTATGCTTATGTTATATTGTTACAGCCAGATAGATATATACCTGGTACTCTATTTATTATTCAGGTTTTGATGGTATAAATGACCCAAGGTAGTCAGTCATGAGGACATGTACAGAGTCTGTCAAATTACACAGGACCATGTTACATGTCAGTTATTTGTATAACATATATCTTGCCCTCGAAATCTAAACATTCTTAAATTTTACATTGACTTATTGGGTTGATTCCACAGAGTGTAAATTCTGCGTATAGTATGGTGAATGTTGGCAGGATGTGGGTTGAGCAGGTGGGAAAGAATAGTTCCTATTTATAAATTCAATTCCCACTACATTTTTCAACTAAGAATCTTGAAACTTCAAAGAAAGTCTGTATATATAAAGGATGTGTACCTGGTTTATGAAATTGTTGTAGGATTTTTCTGATTTTTTTTTTTCAGACTTTGGAAATATATAAAACAAATATCAGTTAAATTTTGATGTGCCAGATGTGCAAATTTCGGAAATTCATTCCTCATCAGTGAGCTTAGTTGTTTTAGCAATCATTTAAACATAGGAGGGATTCTATTTTATTAAATCAATTCCTCCTACAGTTTTCAACTAAAAATCTTAAAACTAGTACTTCATATACCTAAGAAATGCACAGCAATTTATGAAATTATTTCAAGATTAATTTTTTTCCAGACTTCATGATTTTTAAACATTGGATTATAGTCTTTTAAACAAATCAAACTTAGTTGTTTTTAGCATTCTTCAACTTTTATATTTTAACTAAGAATCTAACAAGTTCACAGAATGTTTATGGAATTGTTTAGAACTTTTCCCCTGCTCCAGACTTTGGAACTTGTAACTGGTATCTGTTGTAACTTTTAAACTGAAGGGTCCCAATTTGTTGAATGAATTTCTACAGGTTTTAATCAAGAACCTTGAAATTTTGCTAACATCAAAGAATGGAATCATTTCTGGAATTTTTCCAATGCTTTACAGCATTTTAAAAACAAAAAAGCAATCCAGACATTTGAGTCTGGCTTATTTTCTGAAATTCAGTGAGAAAAAACATAATCAACTTTCACTGATAAATTTTATTAATAAAATTAACCATCATAGATGCTGAGATTGAGTAACAACAGTTACTGTACACAGAAATACTCTTTATACAATGCCTTTCAATGCCTAAATGTTAAAAAGAAAAACCATTTTTTAATTTGCCAAATGATCAGTGTGATGTCATTTACAATTCTCAAGAAAGACAACCATTTTGTATCATTGAAAGAGCTAGCTATGACTGCAGTGATTAAATTTCCTTTAAGACTGACAAGTTTATTTATTTGACAAACAGTTTTGTATATTATTGGACTGGTTAACATACAATGATTCTGAATACTGTTTTAAAGATGTCTGAAAGTGTATACCAGATTAATCTGATATGTTGTTGATGACTTTACATTCACACAAAGTACACAGTTTTACATTCCAGTCCAATATTACAAAAATCTAAATGAATATGAGTATGTAAATATATGATCTTCAGGTTGTTAACTGTTATAGTTTTAAGATTGTTTAAAACTTTTTTAATTTACTGTGTTAATTTTATTTTTACAGATTTTATGCATGTCATCATCTTCCTTTTAGAAACCAATAGATTTAATTTTTTTCATTTTAAAATTGTAACCCTAATATTAGATAATTTTTGTTAATGAATTTAAATTATTGATTTTTAAAATTTTATATTTTTTCTTTATTTTGCAGAAACCATGGAAACCAAGAGAGCCTTGGCCATAGAGGCTGCTGAATCACATTTCCTTGTGGGAATGTGTAACATAGAATTAAGGAACTATGTAGCTGCCATGGATTCATTTACAACTGCCATTAAGTTAGACAGTAATTATGCTGAGGTATAAAGCAGATAATAGTGCCAAACTTTGTCCAATCTGTTGTTTTGTCAGATCAGAATTACCAATGTCCAATCTATTGTGTTGTCAGATCAGAATTACCAGTGTCCAATCTATTGTGTTGTCAGATCAGAATTACCAATGTCTGTCCAATCTGTTGTCTTGTCAGATCAGAATTACAAATATTTGTCCAGTCTCTTGTGTTGTCAGATCAGAATTACCAATGTCTGTCCAATCTATTGTGTTGTCAGATCAGAATTACCAATGTCTGTCCAATCTATTGTCTTGTCAGATCAGAATTACAAATATTTGTCCAGTCTCTTGTGTTGTCAGATCAGAATTACCAATGTCTGTCCAATCTATTGTGTTGTCAGATCAGAATTACCAATGTCTGTCCAATCTATTGTCTTGTCAGATCAGAATTACAAATATTTGTCCAGTCTCTTGTGTTGTCAGATCAGAATTACCAATGTCTGTCCAATCTATTGTGTTGTCAGATCAGAATTACCAATGTCTGTCCAATCTATTGTCTTGTCAGATCAGAATTACAAATATTTGTCCAGTCTCTTGTGTTGTCAGATCAGAATTACCAATGTCTGTCCAATCTATTGTGTTGTCAGATCAGAATTATCAATGTCTGTCCAATCTATTGTCTTGTCAGATCAGAATTACAAATATTTGTCCAGTCTCTTGTGTTTTCAGATCAGAATTACCAATGTCTGTCCAATCTTTTGTGTTGTCAGATCAGAATTACCAATGTCTGTCCAATCTATTGTCTTGTCAGATCAGAATTACAAATATTTGTCCAGTCTCTTGTGTTTTCAGATCAGAATTACCAATGTCTGTCCAATCTATTGTGTTGTCAGATCAGAATTACCAATGTCTGTCCAATCTATTGTGTTGTCAGATCAGAATTACAAATATTTGTCCAATCTATTTTGTTGTCAATGTTTGCCCATGTTTGCCCTATCTATTGGGTTTTCAGACCAAAAGTGCCCATGTCCCTGTTTTTTAGGTTTTCAGGGCAAAGTGCCAATGTCTGTCTTATCTATTGTATTGTCAGACCAGAGTGTATTTGTCTGTCCAATCTATTGTTCATCAGACCCAAAGTGCCCATGTCCGACAAATCTATGGTATTGTCAAACCAAAGTGCCCATGTCTGCCCTATCCATTGTGTTGTCAGACCAGTGTCCATGTCTGCCCTGTCTATTATATTGTCAAACCAAAGTGCCCATGTTTGCCCTGTCTATTGTATTTGATTGTATTGTCAGACTTCTCAGCAAGACTTCTTAGTATGTCAACATTCTGTCCAACTTTTATTTTCAACATTGCCTAAGGAAACTTTATTTTCTTACATAAACAACTCATATCAAAATTTGTAATGGAGATAAAACAAAAAACAATCTGAAAAAATTAAATTAATTCTTAGTTCTGAGTGAAATAAAATTTCAGAATTTAATCTCCTTGGGGTCACTCTATAAGAACACTGCAGATACTTTAACATTTATTTCCAGATTGACCATAAATTATTTATTAAATTATTAATTACTTTTTAAGGAAAACAAAGCACCTGATAAAATATGATTTTACTAAATAAAGTAATTATTTTGTAAACATAAGTGTTGTATGCATTTATTTCAACTCATATTAGATGTTAACATTCTAACCTTTGATGCAAAAAATTCAACATTCATCTTGATCAGTTTTTGTCGAGCCTGGCATCGCCATAAGGCAAGACTTAGGTATAACTTTTCCGGTGTCGGCGGCATGTCAAAATGTGAAAGTTTATGTTAAAGTAATGTATTTTTTACTCGATCAAAAACTAACTAGGCGATACATTTAAATCCGTGGAATTCTTGTTATCACTCTCAGTACTTCGATTTTCTGATGTTTTTATTTCTATTTTGTTTATTTTTTTTCATCTATTTATTCATTAATTTTACATAGTTTAATAAACCTTATAATTTCTGTTGTTATAGGCCTTCTATCAGAGAGGTATAGCTAGAATGAAGATGAGACTATCTAAGGGCATACAAGACTTTAACAAAGCTTTAGCAATAAATCCAAAGATATTCCAGGTAATTATTACAGTTAAAATACAATCTAAATATAGTTTTTTAGCTCATCTGACCGAAAGGTCATGTGAGCTTATGGCATGGCGCGGCGTGTGTATGTGCGTGCGTGTGTGCGTCGTTAACACCTATTTTCGACTTCTCCTCCAAAACTGCCGGACAGATTTCAATGATACTTGGTCAAAAGCATATATGGGCCGGTGCAATTCAGATTTGTTCATGGTGTTGCCATGGCTACCAAAACTAGGTCAAGGTGACCTAGGGGTCCAAAAATCTTAAAAAATCTTCTTCTCCGAAATCAATGATGGGAGAAAAAATCTGATGTGATATTTGGCTTCTCTAGGGTCTTAAGCCTATAGTTTGTTCATTTCTTGAAATTTGGTCGAAAAATGGGTTACGCGTTTTTGCGTTTTATTTTAAAAATTTCGTAAAATGGCTTCAAATTGTTATAACTTGACTACTTGAACAGATAATGACATGCGGTTTTCAGTTTTGACTTTTTCTTAAAATAACCTTCAAAATGGGGTCAAGGTCAAAGTTCAAGGTCATGACCTAGTTTGTAATTTTGCAGTTTTAGGCTATTTTCTTCAAAAATTTTAAAGATATATAATATCAAAACATTGTGAAAATGTTCAGAATGACAAAATTCAAAAAGATACAAAGTTTCGTAACTATATGATAATTCATGTAGGAGTTGTTGCCCCTGAAATGTTATTTATTGCTTATAAAAACTAAAATTGTGCATTAGCTTGAAAACTATTTACTTTTTGCATAGGCATATATATGAGAATTTCGTAGGTATTGACATGACGATCATTTTGATATATGACTCAAGGTCATACTTTCGAAGGTCAAGGTCATAGATGCATAAAAAGACTGAAATTGTTAATTATCTTGGAAACTATTTAACCTTTTGTATAGGCATGTATATTAGAATATTGTATGTATTTTTGCCAATGATTTTTGCCATATTTTCAGGTGAGCATTAAGGCCCATGGGCCTCTTGTTTAATTCATGTATAACTGTTTTAAGGAGGTGGGATTGAAGGTCAAGGACATCGATACTCAAATGAAACTATAAATAATTTGTATGGGCATGTATATTGAAATATTGTAATATTGATACAACTAACATTTTGATGTGTTTCAAGGTGATAAAATGAAGAGTCAAGGTAATCAAAACTGTAATAAATTCTTTGAACTCAGGTGACCTTTCAAGCCCACTGCTTCTCTTGTGTAAACCAGACTGCCAGATATTACCTGGAACTGTGTTGGTTTTAAACTTAGTTTTTTGTTGTTAAATATCTGAACTGAAAAGAGTTTGTTTGTAGTTCTTATTTCATACAAGCATGTCACTGTAAAGATCAAAAGTAGTTCTAAAACCATTTCCAGACACTTGTTCAGGAAACAGGATTTATACGAGAATTGTTCATCTTTGTGTAAAAAAATGTAGCAAAAAATGGATGTCCGAGAACAAATGTGTTGACGACGTTTTTTAACACGGATATCATGCCAATTTTTCTATTAATCAGAATTCACAAATTTGGTCACTCTATCTATTTAAAAAAGTGTGTCAAGAGTTGAAAAATTGCAGTTTTATAACTTTCAAACAACTACAGTTTAGAATTTCATGGGCTTGATCCCCAGGCTGTGCCACATCACTGAAAATAGAATCAGACTTTAAAGCTACTACATTCTTTCTTGTAAAAAATAAGCTAAGTAGAGATAATATCTATTTTATTGTAGGCCTATCTCAGTAGAGCTTGTTATTATGGATCAAAAGGAAACTACACTAAAGCTATACTGAATTGTAATGAAGCAATCAAATTACAACCACAGAGTGTAAGATCATACCTTTACAGGTAAGTCCTACTTATATCAAGATGTCTCCAGTTGTTGCTTGAATTATACTGCCAGTCATAAAGTGTTAGATTATATTTATATCAAGTATGCACAGGGCTTCCTTTAAATCCTTGAGACTGTTGGAAATTGAATTTGAATTGTGGCTTTCTGGAAGAATAAATTTTGTTTACCAGGTTTGTCTCTTGACATTTTAACCAAAGTCCATTTGACCTTTCTAAGTTAAAAGTCAAATGGAAATCATGATACCCTCAGATAAATTCTACTGAAACTTATATCAAGATGTCACCAATTTTGCTGACAATTATGAATTGTCAGATTTATTTACACACTAAGATATGATTTACTTATGTCAATATCTCACAAACTTTGAAATGTATTGAAGGAATTGTGACTTGTATTTCAAAAAAAATAAAAATCAATTTTTCTCAATTTGACTCAACATTAATAAATGCAGATACTGCTAGTAATGGAAACAATAATTTGGCTAGATTATTTCAATAAAAATTGAAGACCTTTGCATTGATAACTTGCAAAACTTTTTATGATTATTCTGGAATCTATTCAATATTAATGAAACTGACAATTCTGTTGGTTGAAAGGTGCAAAGATCAAATTTAATGTAGATTAAAATACATTTCTCCAAAACCTTGAACAAATTATTTGGGATATTTTGTTTTTGCTGGATATCTTCACTTATACATGTTATTTACTGTTTATTACACTGTGTGATTTCAGAGGTGCCTTAAAGTATCACATCAAAGCATTTGATTTGGCTATCCGTGACCTGACAAAGGCTACATCTATAGACAGTATGTGTGGTTTAGCTTACTTTAACAGAGCTGTTTGCTACCAGGAGAAAAAGGATTATGAGAGGGTAGAAATAAATTATATATTTTTAACACATGATACTCCATAATATTTGGGTGGAATTTTCATTTCTGTTTAATATTAAATAAAATAATTTCATGGTTTGCCATAAAATAGAAATCACTTTTCTTGGAAATGCAGTGGAGCATTTTTTTTTCAAAGCAAGTAGAAACTAACAACTTAAACTAGATTTTATATATATCAGACAAGTGAAACAAATGATTGTCTTTTGTTATTATTTTATAAACATATTAACCTTTGTCTTGGGTGATAATTTTTCTTTCTCAGGGTGATAATTTAACATTACACACAAAACAAGGTCATTTTGTTTTTTATTATACCGAATATTTTTATGTAACCTGGGATATGTGAATTCAGTGAAAAAAAGCATAGAATTATGTGTGTTGTACATTCACTTTTGTTACATTTGCAAACGCCATGATTGTTTGCATTCTGTTGTTTGTTTGAAGTGAAACTAATATTGGAAATGGACGAGAATGAGTTTGGTAAAATCAGTAGCTGGGCAATATTGAAAAAATTAGCCCATTGGCAAGAAATATTACCCATCGTTAACTGGGGGTGATTTTAGTAGCAAAATAGTAAAAATTATCAAACTTGTCAATCAAATAATTCAATTTTTACATGAGGTATAATAAAAGGTTTTATTTTCCGTGGATGGAATACTTTTGTTCTGGAATATCTGAATAATATCAGTAAATTTAGACTATTTGAACCATTTCTGTCCAATGAGAATATTTGAACCATTTCAGTTAATAAAAGATATTTAAAACATTTCATCACCATTCAAATACTAGTATGTCATTCAACTAAGAATATTAAACTTAGTACAAACCATTAAAATATTTCAACTATTTCAGCCCAATAGAAATATTTGAAACATTTAAGTTGAATTTTTTATAATGGTATTACATTTGTACTTTGTTTATGGAAAATTCTACAAGTTTGTTATGGTTTTATTGTATAAAATATTAATCATAATATTTTGTTAGAGGATTAAACTAAAGTCATGATACTTATAACATGTATGGTAAAGTAAGTAAAATTTGGGTGGCCTAATGATCTATGTGCCTCTTACCTCCTAGGTTTAAAATTTTGAGTCCCACTAGAGATCTTAGAGTGAGAGAGTTAATTTCAATTCCTGCCAAGGTCGAAGAGGTTTTTTTTTTTTTTTTTTTTTTTGTGTGTGTGTGTGTGTGTGTGTGTGTGTGTGTGTGTGTGTGTGTGTGTTCTCTAGTTTTTTCAGAACCGATACATTGATATTAAAAATTAAATATTCTTTATTTGTATGTAAAACACCATGTCATCCTACAAAACATTGAAAACTTCAAATGCACATGTTCATGGTACATTTTTTATCAGATTTGAGAAAGGGAGACAATCACAATTTATGATTGTCCTTTGCTTTCAGGTACCAGTACTTACTTTTGGTGTTCTTATCTATTTTGTCTTAACATGTTTGAGACAAAACAGACATGTGATCATTTCTGATGTCAATGTTGTCATTCGTTGGTACAAAATTTATAGTTCAAATCTACACTTTTCAGGCAGATCTCTTCTTGTATCAATACACTTTACTCTTTTTACAGGCATTGACAGATTATGGTATCGTACTACTGCTTGGAGAAGATCTTATACTAAAGGTAAATATATTTAGGTTTCTATCATCCAATCATATTGCATTTTTTCTCATACAAGCCAATCCTCTCAAATACTTTTTGGGGCATTGTAAAATCAGTAATTATGTATAACACATATAATTCTTTTACTTTTTCATTTTGAGACCTTTTATGTGTTATTTATTTACTAGTAAAACACTCAAAATAACTTTTAAGCAAAAAAAGGTCAGCTTTCTTAATTTTTAAAACTGTAACATATGAAAACTGAACCCTGAGTAAACTGAGATTCAGTATAAACTGAACTGTGACTCTAAAACTATGGTTTTAATAGACAGGTGGTCTTCCTGTAGAAGTGGTTACTATAGCAAGTTTTAGTGTATTTCTTTGAAGCTGATTAAAAGTAAAGCTTTCAAATTAGTTTCATGTATTTTTTAACATATTGTCTAATTTGGGTTGGGGGGGGGGGTGGATTTGATCGTGAATAATTTCAGTAGTTTAAAACTTAACTTTTTTTGTTTTCAGGTTTTGATAAATAGAGGGTTGTTATATTTTGAAAGGAAAGATTACATTAATGCATTCATATGATTTCAAAATGGCTGCCAATGTCAACAAGGGAGATCATCGAATACTTCATACCCTCGGCCTCTGCTATCACAAGTATGTTCTAAAAAAGCAAAACAAATCTAAAGATATGATGTAAATTGTCCTTATACTGTTTTTCACAACTAGTGTAAATTGCACAATGTTCTGATTAATTGAGAAATAAACAAATACATTACATTTCCTGCGGGAGAAAAAGAATCTATGTTTTGCAGTGTAAAGTAGGAAATCTCTTTATTAACTTTTGGGTAAAATTTTTGCAGAAAAAAACAGAAAAGAAAAAAGATAGAGGAAGTTTTTGCTACCCTTAACGTTACTAAAATTAGATGAAATGAAGAAAAGGGAACTTGCTCTAAATGCAAGCAATATCTACGTGTATTTTGACTTTGAACTAGTTATTCAGGAGTTTGGTTTTTTAATTGTAAACAACAGCTAATAAAAACAGCTGGAAATTTACCATAGCAACAAGTTATTCATCATGGTATTTGAATATTTAGATTTATTTCTGCCCTAAAATTTTTTGTGTTGCAAATTTTAGCCAGAAAATTATCTTCAAAAAGAATACCTTTTGCATGCCATATCAGAAATGAACATGAGATTATGTCATACCTTTAGCAAAAGCAATGACACCAGTGTTAAAGTGTTTGATCAGATATTTTGATGTGTAAGTGAGCAGTGTTGTACTTTTGACCAGTTTTTTTTTTATGATTTCTGATTTTATTTGAATTCTTTAGGATGAACAGATTAAAGGAATCAGTAGGTGTATTTACAGCCTGTATAGAGAAGAATCCATTCTTCCTGGATGGTATTATAGCAAGAGGAAATGTATATATGGATTATGGAAACAAAGAAGGAATTATTTATGCTAGGTAATTATTGATAGATGTTAAAACATATTTATTGACATTTTAACCATCATCTGTAAAGAATTTGTCAATAATCTAATTTTAAAAACCTTCTATCAAATCATTAGTTATAGAAAAATGGATGCTATAGACGTGCATTGAGAAATACAATATGAACATGTTTTAATATAACTCTCCATAATTGCTGGGCATTAAAAGTTAATTATAACAACCATTCTCAAATCAAAAATATTCATCATTTAAGGTTTAAAAGTACATTATTCTATAAAGTCAGGCTTTGGTAAGCTTGAAGCCAGACTTTGGACTTGACTTTTCACCAGTTAGATAATTTGAAAAATATATTGCAAGTTTTGTCTTGGTCATAAAGCAGGTTTGTTTGGACCTGTGCTTGGTTGATGTTCATTTCAATGTGTGTAATTTTTCTGCTTTAGACGTGATTATGAGAGAGCACTTCACCTGGATCCACTCTGTCTACCAGCTCGTGTAAATCTAGCATACACATTACAAGTGTCTGGTAAATTCATGCAGGCCTGGCATCAGTTTACAGCAGCTATAGATATCAAACCAAGTAAGTCTCTCTCTCTCTCTCTCTCTCTCTCTCTCTCTCTCTCTCTCTCTCTCATTAATATTTCAAAAGGCAACCGCATAAAATGGGTATGAATATACCTTGTGGTTAAAATTAGCACATGTTTTTGTTGCAATTAAATAATTCTATTTTTATACAAAGTTATTCTTCAGTAGTATCATATAAATTTATCAGATTTCTCTTTATTTCACACTTGAAGCATACAGCTATTTTCCTTACATATGTTATCATGTAATCATTGCCACCATCTGTATAAAAGTTGTACCAATATGTGTATAACCCTCTTAATCGCATATATTGGTTAATTGCATAAAAGTTTGAATCACAGAGGCTATGTGATGAACCAGGTTTGACTGTATATATATTTGCTTTCATTTCTTTGTGTCTGAGGAAAAGATTGGGAAAATTCAGTGCATTAACATTGTAAATAATCTACAAATCTATTCATATAATTTTTTTAGCCTTCAAGCCAGCACTGGAAGGACGAGCCATCATTAACTTACAGATGAGTGACACCTTCGCTGCATTCCAAGACATCAATGCTTCTCTGAAAGTATCACCATCAGCTGAACTGTATACAAACAGAGGTGTTATTAATCAGGTATGATTGTATGTTTTAAATATGAGGATAAATTTGATTTATTTATATCATTTTTTATATTTAGTCACTTTTAGTTAACGGCACTGCAGTACTAAATCTTCACTGGCCAAATTAAACTGGCGATGATACTGGTTGACTTTTTGTGGTACAATCTGCTAAACTCATATTTTTAACCTCTTTTTATCTCTTAATTAATAATAATGGTACATAGGTAAAAACATGTTTAATGTCTTTTGTGTTTTAATGCATTCCATATGAATTTGACTTTACTTTTAAAAATTCATTAATTTAATCTAGCCTAAATTAAATATTTATTCTTATTTTATTTTAATCCAATTTGTTTGTTTGTTTGTTTTTAATACAAGCTGAACATATTTAAGAAGTTTTATGGCACAAAATAAGCAGATGATTTTTAAAATAAAGTTTGGTTGTTCTTCCAATTACCAATATGTTTAAATTTGGAGCCATGGCTACATAAAAGCTCGAACTCCATAAATAATTTCAGAAATGTATCTTAAATTAAGTAAACCTAACAAAGAATATTTGCAAGTGTGTGAAATTAACTTGTATATCTAAGTTACCTAAAACTGAGGCATTGCCAGATATATGTAAAGTTGCAGCTTACAAACAACTAATAGTAATATTGATATTTTTCCTTCCCATACCTGTTGTGACATGACTACAATGATTATGATATGTTTTTATGATATAATGTGAGATTATTTATGTAATAACTTTCAGTTTATGAATGATGGTGTTAATGCCATGAGGGATTATCAGTCTGCCATTAAAATGGATTCAACATACTCACTGGCATACTTCAATGCTGCTAATGTATACTTCCACACAAGGCATTTCAGACAGGTAAATTATAGTTATATATTTTTAGCTTAATCTTTGACAATTTTCTACTGTGAAAGCACCTGACAAATTTTAACCAAATTTGATGTGGAAGTTCTTTGAGTGGTAATTTATTGTTTCTGGTCAGACAGGTAACTAATATTAACCTATAAGAGGCCAGTAAATGTACATTTTTGTACCGATTTTGCTGAAATTATAAAAAAGAAGAATTTGGGGTATTTAACTTTTAACAAAGGAGTTTCTTTACAATATTTGTTTGATCAGAATTTACACAAAATGCACATAATGTTTGTTTTAAGTCAAAATAATTCATTATTTTGTTTAGGCATTTAATTATTTTAGCATATATACAGCATATTCATACCTGAGAACTCTTTTTGTCTAAATTTAAATATTTTTAAAGAAGAAATGATTTTCATCTCAGTAACAGATGAATTAAAAATTGTTTTATTTTTGTAGGCTTTGGATTATTATAGCAAAACTGTAAAATACAATCCTAAAGATGAATCAGCATTCTTAAACAGAGCAATAACCAAGGTAATGATGTTATCAGAGGCCCATTCAAGATACATTACGTACGCTTGCACATTGACTTCAAGCTGTTCAGGAATGATTGTTCGCTCAGCCCACGGGAGCAACCGCTATCAATATCTTAAGGTTGTTTGCCCTAGATTCAAGATGGCATCCCTTTGACAAAGTTTATAAGAAATGGTTTCAATAAATTCTGAAATCAGCATGCATTTCAATTTATATTTCAGTGCAAGTGTATGGTATCTTTCTAGAAGGGAAATGAATGATATGATTAGTGAAAAATTGTGTACAGTTCCCGATTTAATTTATATTTTGACATTTTCTCTCCAGTCAAGTGATGGTGCCCATATCTAAGGGAGATTATTTTTAAAGCATCTAGTTGATTATGATGACTTACTTTCAACGTGAGTACTCGCCTCCGTTTAATAGACATAAAAATTGTATTTGCGAGCGCAGTGGAAAGCAACCAGTATCTTGAACATGCCTCTGGGCTGGCTAAAGGGTTTATAAATCTTTTCTTATAATACTGTTGGACGGGTCATATTGACCAAATTTTGTGATGGATCATTGTTTTCTTATATACCTTTCATAAACATTGGTAACTCAAAATTGTTATTTTATTGTAGCGATTTTAAAAATCTCTGTTGAGTTTGAAGTACTACAAACTTCAATATGTCTGTTCCAAAAAAATCGCTTATAGCAAATATTGTCATTTCAAATTAAAAAAACCCAAGTTATTGGAAATTGAAATTAAAGTTCTTTGCCCTTTGAGTAATGGAATTAAAAACTGTAATATTAAAGTGATGAATACATCACTCTAAAGTTATAGTGGTGGATACGTCAATGTAATGTTATAGTGATGGATACTTCACTGTAATGTTATAGTGGTAGATATTTCACTGTAATGTTATAGTGGTGGATATTTCACTGTAATGTTATAGTGGTGGATACTTCACTGTAATGTTATAGTGGTGGGTATTTCACTGTAATGTTATAGTGGTGGATACATCAATGTAATGTTATTGGGTGGATACTTCACTGTAATGTTAAAGTGGTGGATATTTCACTGTAATGTTATAGTGGTACAGACGTCAATCTAATGTTATAGTGGTGGATACTTCACTGTAATGTTATAGTGGTGGATGTTTCACTGTAATGTTATGGTGGTGGATATGTCAGTGTAATGTTATAGTGGTGAATACATCAATTTAATGTTATAGTGGTGGATATTTCACTGTAATGTTATAGTGGTGGATACATCAATTTAATGTTATAGTGGTGGATATTTCACTGTAATGTTATAGTGGTGGATACATCACTGTAATGTTATAGTGGTGGATACATCAATTTAATGTTACAGTGGTGGATACATCAATTTAATGTTATAGTGGTTGATACATCAATTTAATGTTATAGTGGTTGATACATCAATTTAATATTATAGTGGTGAAAACATCAATTTAATGTTATAGTGGTGGATACATCAATTTAATGTTATAGTGGTGGATATTTCACTGTAATGTTATGGTGGTGGATATGTCAATGTAATGTTATAGTGGTGGATACGTCAATGTAATGTTATAGTGGTGGATACTTCACTGTAATGATATAGTGGTAGATGCTTCACTGTAATGTTAAATTGAGATACTTCACTAATGTTATAGTGGTGGATACTTCACTATAATGTTATAGTGGTGGATACATCAATGTAATGTTATAGTGGTGGATACTTCACTGTAATGTTATAGTGGTGGATATTTCACTGTAATGTTATAGTGGTGGATACGTCAATGTAATGCTATAGTGGTGGATACGTCAATGTTATGTTATAGTGGTGATACTTCACTGTTATGTTATAGTGGTGGATATGTCAGTGTAATGTTATAGTGTTGGATACATCAATTTAATGTTATAGTGGTGGATATTTCACTGTAATGTTATAGTGGTGGATACATCACTGTATTGTTATTTTGGTGAATACTTCACTGTAATGTTATAGTGGTGGATTACTCACTGTAATGTTATAGTGGTGGATACATCAATTTAATGTTACAGTGGTGGATACATCAATTTAATGTTATAGTGGTGGATACATCAATTTAATGTTATAGTGGTGGATACATCAATTAAATGTTATAGTGGTGGATATTTCACTGTAATGTTATAGTGGTGGATACGTCAATGTAATGTTATAGTGGTTAATACTTCACTGTAATGTTATAGCAGTGGATACTTCACTGTAATGTTATAGCGGTGGATACTTCACTCTTAAGTTATAGTGGTGAATACGTCAATGTCATGTTATAGTGGTGGATATTTCACTGTAATGTTATAGTGGTGGATACTTCACTGTAATGTTATAGTGGTGGATACTTCACTGTAATGTTATAGTGGTGGATACTTCATTGTAATGTTATAGTGGTGGATATTTTACTGTAATGTTAAAGTGGTGGACACTTCACTGTCATGTTATAGTGGTGGATACTTCACTGTAATGTTATAGACTACTTAAAATCAATTGAAAATCAGGTGATATGAGAGCATTACATTTCATCTGTTTAACATCTTGTTATAATACACAATTTAAATGGTGTTTCAACAAAATTTTAGAATTTTTAAGGTTCTGACCTATGTAAATAATTACAAATATGTATAATTTTAGGTGATGTTAAGAGATACAAAGGGAGCATTAGAAGATTTTAAATCAGCCATTAGTCTGAGTCCACATAGTGCTCATATGTACTTTAACAGAGGAAACTTGTATGCTACGATAGAACAGTTTGAAAACGCTGAAAAAGATTACACAAAATGTAATGTATCATATGCTTATTATTTCATGAACAAACTCGAAATTTGAAATAATGATTTTTAATTTGAATAACAATATTGTGTATTGCCATGGATATGTTATAACCTGTTGTAAAATTACAAATATCAGATTCATGTTATATCAGATATTTATTTTGTAACACTGAAAGCAGACAGTTACTGGGTTAATTTTGTATTATTTTGGAGGATAAAAATTAAACTAAAATGATATTTTTGTCTTTATCATCATGAACTAATGTCTTATTGTCTTCTTGTCATAGTGGGAATGGTCAGATATATAAATCCAAGTAATTTGTGTAACAGTATATTTAACTTTGATGTTATAAACTAACCACCAGCCTTTAGAAATATAATAATGAGAATTCCAATTTTTATTATAATTTTAGCTCTGGCATTACAACCTGATGATGCAATGGTGTTAAAGCGACGAGCAGATGTCAGAGGAAAGTTAGGACAAAGAGAGAATGCTATAAAGGACTATAAGAGAGCTGTAGATATTCAGAGTCGTGTTCACTGAAAAGTCTAACATAAATGAAGCTGTTGTGAATCATCAGTCACAAACAAGCAATCTGAATAGAAGTTACGTTGTGTAACCAAAAGCAAAAACTTTAACACTGATTTGACATTTACAGTGCAGCGGTAACATCTAAATGTTCACTTTTCAGAAGGAATAAACTTTTTCCCACAATGAAAATGCTTCAATCTTCATGGAAGTTTAAGAGTTTCACACTGACATTAAAGTTATCACATGTTATGGTAATAGAGTCATTTAAGAGTGCTTTCCTAAACATGGCAGTATTAATATGTATGTTTTATGGTTTGTTTTTCAGAAAGAAAAAAAACTTTGTTTATCCGTCCATGAGTTTTAAGGGAATATTATTTATTTATTTAGATGTATTATTTTCTCTACCAAAGTAAACTTTTTGTTTATCTGTGATGTGTACATTGAGCTGTGATAATTGGAAAAACCAATCTTGCATAAAAAACTGCTTTTTATTCTATATTAAGGTTTTGTTGTACAATTTAATATTGGAAATCTGTCTTTGTAGAAAGTTAGTAACCAGTACCTGTCTATTCATAAAAGTCTCAAGAAAGATAATACACCAGTTACATCTTATAAATCTGCTGTCAGAAAAGATTTTCTATATCATGCCCTCTCATTTTTTTCTGTTAGTAGTTCTCTCTTCACCATGGTTTGTTCTGTGGCAGGCATTTCAGCTTTCATCCAGCTGCAAACCATCTTCTTTTTCTCTCTTTTGTTTTCTCTTAGGTTTCTCTTTTTTCTCTCTTTGTTATTCATTTTTCTAGAATTTGTACATAGTATCTCCACCAGTACATCTCCTCAATCAGATCCAATTATTTGTTTATTTTAGCCTTGTGGTAATTCATATTTCCAATGAAATGAAAGTTGACATAAAATGAACCTGAGGAGGAATGTTGTAGAGTTCTATGTTCTATTTATAAGAGTATATAGGAGAATGTACCTGATTATATATATATATATATATATATATATATATATATATATATATATATATATATATATATATATATATAACAAAATATTAGAACTTCATGATATTACTGAATTATAAGTAAGGAATATTGACTGACTGCTGACGTTGATATAGAAGATATTTTACTTTCAGTTTAAACTTTTAATGTTACTGCTGAAATTATTATTTTTATTATATTTGTGATAAAGTAAGAATGAATTTCTTTATCTTACACTTCCTTTGTTATTTATCTATTTATTTATTTGTTTATTTATTTATTGTTTGTTTAAATTTATACATCAAAACCTATAAATAAAATAAATCTGCAGGGCTCATATTGTCTTAATAGAGGTTTATATAGTGGTTATTTTTGGTTGAATTAAGAAGCTGAATGATGTTAAAACACCGGTCTTTATGGACAGGTGTTGTATTTTAACAGTTTGTTGCTATAGCAGATTTAATTGTATATACACTTGTATATATGTAATATGAATACATATAAATAGTGATATATTTATTAAATGTGTTGTTTGAAGAAAACATATTTGAAAAATAAATAATATTGACTTCATGGATTTAATAACTTTATTTATGTAAATCATACTTTAGGTTGTTGATTTGTGTTGTTTTAAGCATAAACTAACAGGGCTGTCACATTGTGGCTCAGTGTAATAGCACCTTAACAGCACCTTACATTGTGGCTCAGTGTAATAGCACCTTAACAGCACCTTACATTGTGGCTGCCAGTGTAATAGCACCTTTACAGCTTCTCACATTGTGGCTGTCAGTGTATAGCACCTTATCAGCACCTCACATTGTGGCTGAGTGTAATAGCACCTAAACAGCACCTTACATTGTGACTGCCAGTGTTATAGCACCTTATCAGCATCTTACATTGTGGCTGTCAGTGTATAGCACCTTATCAGCACCTTACATTGTGGCTCTCAGTGAAGTAGCACCTTAACAGCACCTTACATTGTGGCTCCCAGTGAAGTAGCACCTTAACAGCATCTTACATTGTGGCTGTCAGTGTAATAGCACCTTATCAGCACCTCACATTGTGGCCCAGTGTAATAGCACCTTAACAGCATCTTACATTGTCGCTGTCAGTGTATAGCACCTTATCAGCACCTCACATTGTGGCTGTCAGTGTAATAGCACCTTAACAGCACCTAACTTTGTGGCTGTCAGTGTAATAGCACCTTAACAGCACCTTATATTGTGGCTGTCAGTGTAATAGCACCTTATCAGCACCTTACATTGTGGCTGTCAGTGTAATAGCACCTTATCAGCACCTCACATTGTGGCTGTCAGTGTAATAGCACCTTAACAGCACCTTACATTGTGGCTCTCTGTAATAGCACCTTAACAGCACACTTTACACAACTAAGCCATCAAGGCTGTGATCTGTAAGGGCACACTCTACACTACTAAGCCATCAAGGCTGTGATCTGTAAGGGCACACTCTACACTACTAAGCCATCAAGGCTGTGATCTGTAAGGGCACACTCTACACTACTAAGCCATCAAGGCTGTGATCTGTAAGAAGAGCACACTCTACACTACTAAGCCATCAAGGCTGTGTTCTATAAGAGCACACTTTACCCTACTAAGCCATCAAGGCACACTCTACACTACTAAGCCATCAAGGCTGTGATCTATAAGGGCACACTCTACACTACTAAGCCATCAAGGCTGTGTTCTATAAGGGCACACTATACACTACTAAGCCATCAAGGCTGTGTTCTATAAGAGCACACTCTACACTACTAAGCCATCAAGGCTGTGATCTATAAGAGCACACTTTACCCTACTAAGCCATCAAGGCTGTGATCTATAAGGGCACACTCTACACTACTAAGCCATCAAGGCTGTGATCTATAAGGGCACACTCTACACTACTAAGCCATCAAGGCTGTGATCTATAAGGGCACACTCTACACTACTAAGCCATCAAGGCTGTGATCTATAAGGGCACACTCTACACTACTAAGCCATCAAGGCTGTGATCTATAAGGGCACACTCTACACTACTAAGCCATCAAGGCTGTGATCTATAAGGGCACACTCTACACTACTAAGCCATCAAGGCTGTGATCTATAAGGGCACACTATACACTACTAAGCCATCAAGGCTGTGTTCTATAAGGGCACACTCTACACTACTAAGCCATCAAGGCTGTGATCTGTAAGGGCACACTATACATTACTAAGCCATCAAGGCTGTGATCTATAAGAGCACACTTTACCCTACTAAGCCATCAAGGCTGTGACCTATAAGGGCACACTTTACACTACTAAGCCATCAAGGCTGTGATCTATAAGGGCACACTATACACTACTAAGCCATCAAGGCTGTGTTCTATAAGAGCACACTTTACCCTACTAAGCCATCAAGGCCGTGATTTGTAAGGGCACACTATACACTACTAAGCCATCAAGGCTGTGATCTGTAAGGGCACACTCTACACTACTAAGCCATCAAGGCTGTGATCTGTAAGAAGAGCACACTCTACACTACTAAGCCATCAAGGCTGTGATCTGTAAGAAGAGCACACTCTACACTACTAAGCCATCAAGGCTGTGTTCTATAAGAGCACACTTTACCCTACTAAGCCATCAAGGCACACTCTACACTACTAAGCCATCAAGGCTGTGATTTGTAAGGGCACACTTTACACTACTAAGCCATCAAGGCTGTGATCTGTAAGGGCACACTCTACACTACTAAGCCATCAAGGCTGTGATCTGTAAGAAGAGCACACTCTACACTACTAAGCCATCAAGGCTGTGATCTGTTAGGGCACACTCTACACTACTAAGCCATCAAGGCTGTGATCTGTAAGAAGAGCACACTCTACACTACTAAGCCATCAAGGCTGTGTTCTATAAGAGCACACTTTACCCTACTAAGCCATCAAGGCTGTGATCTGTAAGGGCACACTCTACACTACTAAGCCATCAAGGCTGTGATCTGTAAGGGCACACTATACATTACTAAGCCATCAAGGCTGTGTTCTATAAGAGCACACTTTACCCTACTAAGCCATCAAGGCCGTGATCTGTAAGGGCACACTCTACACTACTAAGCCATCAAGGCTGTGATCTGTAAGGGCACACTATACACTACTAAGCCATCAAGGCTGTGATCTGTAAGGGCACACTCTACATTACTAAGCCATCAAGGCTGTGTTCTGTAAGAAGAGCACACTCTACACTACTAAGCCATCAAGGCTGTGTTCTATAAGAGCACACTTTACCCTACTAAGCCATCAAGGCTGTGATCTGTAAGGGCACACTCTACACTACTAAGCCATCAAAGCCCATCTTAAACTAGAGACTTTACAACTTGACTATGTCAGTCCATAACAAATGAAAGCAAGATACTTTCTTATTAAAAAAATAAAATATACCTAAAAAATTTTTTAAATATTTTATTTTAAATTTCAAATATTAAAAAAAATGTACAAATATGATTCAAAATTTACATAAAGATTTTTGAAATAAATGATTTAATTTTGCTTTGATATATGAATGGATGGATGGATAAACTGCATTTTGTATATGCATAGTTAAGATATCACACACTTGCGTGAAAAATGTTAATTTACAATTATGATATAAATTTGATATATATTTCAGTGTTATATGACAAATGAAACTTAAAAAAATGTAACCCTTAAAATATTGAACTTGATTTAGATAATATATGATTTAAAGATGTATTGCAACATACTGTGAAACTGAAATAACCCCTTAGACTGATTTTAACTTCAAGTGGAGTGGAGTGGAGTGGACTGGACTGGAGTGGAGTGGGGTAATGGTGTTTTATACCTTTGTCAAGAAAACTGAATTTAAATCACAAGTGTTAGTGGGGAATGAAATTTCACTATATTTGTGGGCTAGGAAATTTAATGTAAATAATTATTTCACAAATTGTCACAAACATAATGTTTGATATATTTACCCTGTTTTAAAATTCAACTATTGAGTACAAATGTACTCAGACAAATTCAGTGATCATAATGATATTACTGTATACTGATGAGTGTGGCAAGCTGAAAATACAAAATTACTACCAGAAAATATAAACCATGTTTTTACAAAATGAAGAATGATTAAACGTTATCATGATTAAGTAATTATAGTGGTAGACAGAAATTTGTATCTGAAAGTAATATACTAGTATATTGTTTCTCTCATAAATGTACCAATATAAAAATCTCCTAGTTTTAGAGTTACCTGTATATTAAACTACACGAATAGCATACCAACAAAGCCTCTTGTTGACTTAGAACACAGCAGAAAGTTATGGAAAATATTGAATGAAGTAATATACATGTATATCTTTCTCTAATGCATAAAATGCAGTGCTTGACATTTAGAGCAGAAGTTTACAACACACAAAATAAAATCATCAATATTATTCCCTCTACATGATCCTGTAATATCTACTAAATTTGGTAATGAATTATCTCCCTTTGATTAAACAACCCTGGCACAACTGGCACAATGCAATATAACCTTTAAAAATACTGGTATTATGTTTGAACAAAATGATTTTGTCTAAAGAAAACATAAACATGCAATGCCATTCTCATTTTGGTTAAAAAATATTCCAATTAATCCTTTTGACATTTGTACATTGTGTAATTTATGTTATTAATAAACATTGGACTATTCACACAATAATACATTTTTCCTTTACCTTCTATGTTAAACTAACTTTTTCAAACAATTCTCTTGATTTAATTCCTAGACCATTGTTGATAAAAAATTTTACAGTTAGAAGCAGAATTTTTTTGTAGAATTATAAAATCATATTTTGACTTTTACTTCTGCTACATGCAATCAGAAAAAAATTAAACACAGTTGCAGGAAAAATTTGGAATGTACCGGTATTCCCACCAATTTATGCTTGAAATATGCCTTTTAAACTTTGTTCAGCTCTAAAATTATAACAAAAGGATTTGATATATTTTGCATATAAAAGTTTTGAACTTTTTTATTTAGCTTTAGCTACAGTTTGAATAAAATAGACCTGTAACTTAATATGTTGATTATTATACTTTAGATACAGTACAAAGTATGTCAAATAAACTCCAGCTAACAGTTATCAACAATTCATTAAAATTTCACATTCATAAAAATAGTTTTCATCTATTTCAATATCTAAATGATCATTATCAAACAATTTTTATGCTATTATCTCTACAGCCAATACATAATTCAGATCATACATTGAAAAACATTTGTTTTTAGCAAAATATAAACATATTTGGAAGACAACGGACATAAAACCTTAAAGCCAGAACAAGTATTATTTAATGATCATGTCACTTTATATACAGCAAAGTATTTGATATCCATAAAGTATTAGTATCTTGATGTAGACCACTGCATATAACTGAAAGTACAGCTATAGTAGGTCAATCACAGAGATTTTAAAATTGGCAAAAATATGATAATTATAATAATTATAATAAATTATTTTGAGAAATTCATTTAAAAGAGTGTAAAAAAGTAAGGTCATTAGCAAAACATATAATTGACAATGGATATTTTTTTGCAAAAATTGGCAAAAAGAAGAATACTTTGCAATATAATAATAAGATATAAACAGTGGCAAGAAACACTTGACTTCGATGTATGAGATGATATGAAAAATTCAAATACTGATATACCTTCAGCAATGATTTATACCCCTTGGGTCTCACAGAAATGTATCAAATTCATAGAATTTGGCCTATCAATTTGAGATCTAGGGGTATTAGGAATTTCAAATAAAGCACCATACATTGATTGAATAGGATAAAAAATACTAGTAATGGTTTTATGAATTATGCTTGGTGAAAATAGATGAAGTATTCTAGTGTGAAAAAATATTACAAATGATATGATCAGTGGATATAATGGCATTCCTCATAGATGCTGAACCAAAAAGTTTACTAAACATCAACTTCAGATTGTATTTATTGTTAAAAATTATTTAAAATACTGCATTTTGGTTAACTTTTAAAAAAGTCTGATTTCCATTTTACCAAAAAATCATTATATAACTTGTGTTGTTTACCTTTTTGAAAAAAAAAATTCTTGAATTCCTAGTTGATGGAAGTGAAATTGTTCATTCAGCATACATTCATTTTACATTAATGAAAACAAAGCATACATGAAAAATGTCACATGTTTCAGGTTAAGAGAAATGTAACTGTATTAACATTGAAATAATAAAAGACATGTATAATATATCAAATATATGAAATCCTATGAAACAAGTTAGTATTTTTGTACTATTACATTCATATAATTTTTTTTCTATGAAATAAGTTCACATTTGCATAATATTATGTTCCTATAAAATTTAAGATCTCACTTGGTATTTAATTATGTATAAAGTTGTTCAGAAATGAATTTTATAGCACTTATTAATGACACATCATATAAAAGTGAAAGAAATTACTGAAATTAAATGTTGTATTGGTTAATAAAAATTATTTGAACATAGGGTTCATTCATAAACCATGTGATCTATCTATGTAATTTACACACTTATTCTAGTTAAAACACATGTGGAATTGTCATTTTCTGGTAAAAACAATATTCCAGAAGTATGTGGCATGGAATTGCTTAATCTGCCTTTTTCCTTTACAACTTATAGTATTCCAAGAGTATTTAACATGGATTTTCAAAATTTAGTATATCACCTGTAGAAATACAACATATTATATTTTTCTATTACCAGTAAAAATAAGACTTCTATACGAGTGAAAGCAGGTTCACATGGTTCAAAATCAGAAACCATTAGTAAGCAGAGACATAGTATTTAACATTAACAAATAAGCATACAATTATTAATTGATTTTTATAAACCTGAATACTGAATGGAATGGTCCTGTTGTAGTTGGAGGTAAGTTCCACCTTTAATTGATTCTGAAATGACATCTAAAATTGAGAAATACAGAAAAGTTTCAGGTAAATTTGAAAAATTCTGCAATAATTCAAAAAAATTTATGGTCCATTCACATAAAAGAATAATTAAAAGTTTCAAAAATTCTGCAATAATTCAAAAAAATTTATGATCCATTCACATAACAGAATAATTAAAAGTTTCAAAAAAAGTTAAAATTTTGATGCCCAAATACAAAAAATACAAAATAATATTTAAATACTTTTTCCAATGAGAACTTTATTCTGCAGTTATTTGTTAAAACTCTGAAATTGAATTGTACTCAATAAAATCATATTATCTAACAAGTCACTCAGATGTAACACTGTTACACCATCAAGTTGTGATAAAAAAATCAAATGATAAAACTTTTTTCTTTTTCTTTCTTTTTTTAGATGTAGCCTTATTTAATAACAATTTCCCATTTCAAGGACATATTGTTTCCACTTTCAATTCATGCTTACAGATGATTCATTTACAGTGTATATATTTTATATTTATAAGTTTATTTTATATACTGCTAAGTTATCTCCCCATTGTATATGAAATCAACACATTGTTTTCAAATATAGGACAAATTTATATTTATCTCTTAAAACTCATTTATATCAAATGCAAAAAATTGTAAATCTTTACACAATTTACTACCTAGTAATTGAACATACTTTCTACATCACACATATACATGAATTTACATCACCATGGTAACAGTTACCTATACACCAAGGTGTGTTGAAGTGACTTAATGTGCATTAAAATATGCACAGAATAAAACAACTCTAGTTATATATAGTATAATATGTTAAAATGGATATAGGTACAAATTGACCTACAGTTATAACTATTGCCAAATATGAACACACAAAGACATACACAAAAACATGAATGTGTTAACATGGTGATATATCAACATTACATGACACATATAAACATAATGCAATAATAAATTCTGGGAATTATCAACTTCTATAATGATACATATATATATAATACTTATAACACATCATCATTAACTATGATAATACTGCCGACATCAAATTTATATATAGTAATATTACGTAAACTAAAAAGATCTGTTTGTGAACCATTATGCCACCCTCTTCAGCCATTTATGTATGGAACGTCAGTCATCAGGTGAAAAATCTTTTTGCAGCAATGAAAAGGTCTCATCCAAAAAGAACTAATAAACCGAGTGGAGGTTCACAGAATCAAGATTCAAGAGAAGAGTTGTTACTTAAGACCATTCAGTCTTGCTGGTTGAAACATTATGAAATAATATATAAATATAACATTCATAAGAGGGGGATATTGCATATTTTCACCCCTCGGAAACCATTGTCAACCGAGGCCTTTGAAAATATGCAATATCCCCCTCTTATGAATGTTATATTTATTTTATTATGCCAAATGTCTTTCTTCAGATATTCTCTTAAACTGAGATTCTTTGTTACTAAAAAAAAATGATTACTGTACCAATCCATACACTGCAGCTGACTTCTGGCTACTTTATCAAACAGGTAGTCTTGATCAAGGAAACGCTTGCATATGAATAAATTGTATATTAATAAAAGATCGTATCCATCAAACGTTTAGCTGCTTGTGATCGAAATGCGCTCGGTTTTGTGATTTAGGATTCTTTTTGCGCATGTGATATTTTTTGTAATATTACCCGTTACCATAACTCCTCAACTAATGTTACCCTGAAGCATGCGCGCCATTCTTTATTCTTAGTAAATCTAAGGGTGATACATGTATTATTTTATTTTCAAACAGTTAGTTATCCAATCAAATTACTTGAAAATTACATGAGGTATAATAAACTAGTATATATAATAATGATATCAGCATTTTATCTATTTATATCTATTAGATCTAAGGTTTACAGATTTACAAGGACAAATTTCAAACTAATTACTTATAACCCTTTATAAAGGCACAACTTGTATAGTTTACATATAGCACCAAGGTAAATATATAAAAATAGTTGAACTAGTTATTAAACACAATAATATTATAATGTACAGTCAAACCTGTTACAAAGTCACAATATGTACAGACCATTCATTTAAATAGTGCATTGTACTTAGTAACATCAATTTTCTAATTGGCAGAGTGGAGTAAAATGCTTTGGGATGATTGGAGAAAACCAGATTACCTGGAGAAAATCATCAGCCTTCAGCAAGAAAAATGATTAAACTTTTTCACATTGGTATTTTACCCGATTTGAAGCTAGGTAGTGAGAAGCACTGTGATGTGATCTGTAGGTGTGTGCAATAGATCACTTGGCCACCATGGATCAAATTGTATTTTGAATTTTATTCCATATTTGAAACCTTTTAAAACAAGTTTGACTGTACAAATTTAAGCACTTAAAGATAAAATAATTCTGGTAGACATATAAATGTATCAGTTATCATTTGATCTGATATAGATAAACTATTGAGATATCCATTAGCTCTCAGCCTTTTGCTCCAAACATTGTAACCAGCAATATAGCAAGAAGCCAAATTTTGTCACCAGTTTGTATATTCTGATGCTAAATCCTCTCATTTATGTCTTTTATTCTGAGTCACAAAACTCTCTGTTCTAAACATAATCCCTGAAAGCTTTATTTTGATGCTTATCTTTAAAAATAAAACAAAAGCCCACAGCTAACCCTGATGAAATAAGAGAAATGTACTCATACTCACAATGATCTTACATAGGCCAAACCCTTAAATCAAATTCTAACTCATTATAGGATATGACACCAGCTTGTAAATCAAAAACAGATCATTTGTTTACCAAACATTTCTCAAAATAAACATACCTTACAAACTAACAAACAAGTTATCTAAACATAAGTCACATTATAACAAATTTACAAAATTCATTATGCAATTGGTCAGTTTCAAAAATTAAAGGCAGATAACTCTTTATTAATACAAACACATGTCAACGAGAAAACGGACAGTGACAAAAACAAACAGACCTGATTTGATAAAATTACCTTTTCGATAAAAATGGAATGAGTTATTTAAATAACATATTTATAATACATCTGTACATAATATTGCCCTTTAATAATACACATTTAAATATTTTGTGTTCATAAGTATGATTTTGCCTTCATAGAAATTTTTAACAAGAAAATGGAAAATTTAAATACAATGTACATGAGTTTGCATGAAAACTCTTCTTAAATTGTGAATTTCATTTTAGATATATCTATCAAAACACTAAAGCTTATATATTATAATAAGTATTAACTTCAGTGATTTAAAAATCACTTTTTAATTTTTTTAAATTTGATATGACATACCAAAAGTTAAATAGTTTATAACAATGAAGATTTAGTGTGATAAAAAAAAAATAAATGAAAATATTTATTATAGTATTTTCTGTCTTACTCATAAGGTCAGACTTAGGTCCAAAAACTTTAAGACTTTAACATACAACTTTCACACCTGACACACCACTGCCACACATACCCATTTTACAATAGCAAATCTAAAGTTTCAACTTATGATGACTATAGTTGCCAGGTGAGACAAAAAAATAGATGTTTGTGTTTCTTAGTGTTATGATAGCATAAAGGCACAAATCAATTAATTAAACTAAATATTTCAGTTAGATCACAAAATATTCACCCAGGTAATGTCTATTTCATCATGGTCCTCAAAAATGCAATGTCTAGCCTGGCGCCATTTACTTAACACAACTAAGCTAACCATTTCCAATCCTAAGTACTTGACATTTGCCACTAACCAATATACTAAAAACATAACAATCTCCAGTTATAACACTTTTTTCCACACTAAACTCTCTTCTCAAATTTTTTTGATTTTCAGATGATTTATGCACCAAGAATCCTAATATCCCAATTGTTGTTGCTGGCCTATATGACAAAAGCTGAATCATCTTGAAGTAATATTATGTCTTCCAGCTTATGTCAACTGATGCAGAGTCAGTTTTTTTATTCTAATCTTGTTGACATATTGTCAACATTCACAACACTTGTTTTGTTATTTCACCACAGTTAACATCATACAAAGTTTGAGGTTTTATCGTTGTGTTTCTTTCGTCTGTGGAAGAATCCAGACGGCCACTTCTTCAGTAAAGCAAGTGACCATTTCCGCTCTAGTCATCTGTGCCCCACATGAACAACACAAGCACCTGCTCGTCCAGTGCACAGTGGTGCCATCTGTAAGCAAATACAAATGTGTTCAATTTGAATAATGATACAAAATTTTTCAATGAATGAAAAAGCACATTGTAAATGTAAATTTTAATAATGAATTTTAATTACAACTAGCTAAAAGAAGGAATGGAACATATGACAGACTCTTATTCTCCTTTATACAGGTAACCTTGAGTAAAAAAAACTGAAGGTCCACTGTTCCATTTACATGTAATTCATTTAAAACTTAACCCATAATTTTAGCTGAAAAGAAAACACTTAACTATAGCAGAATGATGTTTTTAACCATTTAATTTTGTGAAGATTTTCAATCTGTGATGACATGACCAGTTTTAAACAATAAATAATTTGTGGGTGGCAGTGTTTGTATAGGTGATTTACAATGTGTCCTTACAGATCACACAATAACATCACATAGGTTTAAAATCCCACTCTGATCTTAGTGTGAGTTTGTTTGTCACTGAACTAACCACCTTGATATCAACAAAACAATTTTGTCTCATGTGTAACACTCTACTCTATTATAAAACAAGAGGCCCAATAGGGCCTGTGATGCTCAACTGGCTGCATATGTAAGACAATGTTTGTTTTCGATTGAAATGCTGTTTAACGTTCAACTCAAGAATATTTCACTTATATGGAGACTGTCAATTTTGGAAATGGTGGAGGACACTGGATTATAGGAGAAAACCACGACCAAGCAGCAAGTTAACTGACGAACTTTCAAAGATGAAGTGCTAGCGCCACTTGGCATTAATGCACAATGTCAGGGGTGAAAGGTGCTGTGATTCGTAACATCGAATGCTTAAGACCACACAGCCACTGTGGTGCCTTTAAGACAATGTGATGTGGTTACCATAATTGGTTCATCAGCTTAAGGTGGGAAATAAATTGAGCTTATGACCATTTTTGCTTCAATGAAGCCTACTTTGCAACACACACATGCAGGCATGCTTCATTATGCCATAAACTCAGCTGGGTTTAGCCAGTTGAGCTTAGAATGGATCCACAATGGCTATTTTTTTATATATATATATATCTAGTAACAACAGGCATCTTAGACTGGTTCAAACTTTTTTTAGGCCGACGTAGGAACCTTCCACAGGAAGTTTGGTTCCAATTCACCCAGTTATTTTAGAGGAAAAGATTTTTACTAAATATTACACCTAATTTACATATTTCTTGAAAATTGGGTCAATAAATATTTTCTCAGAAAAAAACATTATATATTTTGAATCCCACAAAGTATACTTTCTATATTTAAAATTTGAGCTTATTTGGTGGAAAAAAAGATCAACAATGGTCTTTTTTTTCTATTTTTAGTTATGACGGCCATCTTGGATGTCAGCCCGGGTTGCTTGGTACCACCTTTAGTCAGGCCGACATTTGGACCTTCCACACAAAATTTTATTCCAATTGGCCCAGTTGTTTCAGAGGAGAAGATTTTCAAAGATTTCGCTAAATATAACACCTTAAGCATAATTCTTGAAAATCAGGTCAACGAAAAATTTCCCACAAAAACCGGTTAAATATGTTGAATCCCTCACGATATACTTTGTATATTTCAAATTTAACTAAATTGGTTGAAAAATGGATCCACAATGGCAATTTTAGTGTTTTTTTCTATTTATAGTAGCAGCAGCCATCTTGGATGTTGGACAAGGTTGTATGGTACAAACTTTATTCAGGCCAACCTTCCACACCAAATTTGGTTCTGATTGCCCCGGTGGTTTCAGAGGAAAATTTTCAAAGAATTGCTTAAATATTACACCTCATTTGCATAATTCTTAAATCAGGTCAACGAAAAATTTCTCACAAAAACCCGTTACATATGTTAAATGCACCGCTATCTACTCTCTACATTTCAAATTTGAACAAAAACGGTTGAAAAATGTCTCAGCAATGGCTATTTATGTGTTTTAGCTATTTATAGTAACAGCGGCCATCTTGGATGTCGGACGGGGTCGCCTGGTACAAACATTGGTGTTCCCCACCTAGGGACCTTCCACACCAAATTTGGTTCCAAATGGTCCAGTGGTTTCAGAGGAGAAGATTTTCAAAGAATTGCTTAAATATTACACCTCATTTGCATAATTCGTAAAAATCGGGTCAACGAAAAATTTCTCACAAAAACCCTTTAAATATGTTGAATGCCCCGCTATCTACTCTCTACATTTTAAATTTGAACAAAAACGGTTAAAAAATGACCCAGCAATGGCTATTTATGTGTTTTTGCTATTTATAGTAACAGCAGCCATCTTGGATGTTGGGCGGGGTCGCCTGGTACAAACTTTGGTCTACCCCACCTAGGGACCTTCCACACCAAATTTGGTTCCAATTGGCCCAGTGGTTTCAGAGGAGAAGATTTTCAAAGAATTGCTTAAATATTACACCTCATTTGCATAATTCGTAAAAATCGGGTCAACGAAAAATTTCTCACGAAAACCCGTTACATATGTTGAATGCCCCGCTATCTACTCTCTACATTTCAAATTTGAAGAAAAACGGTTAAAAAATGACCCAGCAATGGCTATTTATGTGTTTTTGCTATTTATAGTAACAGCGGCCATCTTGGATGTTGGGCGGGGTCGCCTGGTACAAACTTTAGTCTATTCCACCTAAGGACCTTCCACACCGAATTTGGTCCCAATTGGCCCAGTGGTTTCAGAGGAGAAGATTAAAGTTTACGCATGCACGCATGGACGCACGGACGCACGCAAAACCATGCCATAAGCTCAGCTGGCTATAGCCAGTTGAGCTAAAAATGATAAAAAGTAGAAGAAAAATGAAAAAAAAACGATCACAAATCTTGATCACTATTACCTTAGCCCATTCATTATTTACAGGATCATAACACTCCACATCCTGTAAATACTGCTGACCGTCATATCCACCAACAGCAAATACTTTATCACCAAGGATACACACACCAACTGCATCCCGTGGAGAACTTATGGCAGCTATCATTGTCCACTGGTCAGTTTTTGGGTCATACCTGTAGTTTGAAATTAATCATTAAAATAAACTGGAATAAAATTACTTTAAAAAACAATATTTTCAGCAGGTAATCAATTTTAATTCAGGTAACAGGGCTAACTGTATGTACATTTTATATACTTTAGTTTAAGTTTAGTACCAGAGTGATCAAAAAGATTTCTAATTTTAAAAAATACAAAAATCTCAATTTCAATAAATATGTCCCTAACAAATATTTCCCAAGAAATCATACCTTTCTGCACAATCAAATCTACAACATGTGGGATTAGTGGCGGGAGCTTCATGTCCTCCAACAGCATAGATACACCCACCACATGTAGCAACACCCACTCCTCCCCGTCGCTTAGACATGGGTGTGCATGGTAACCATTTATTTGTGTGTGGATCAAAACATTCAACAGTCTTTAAACAAGAACTTCCATCTCTACCTCCAACTGAATAAAGTCTGAAAGAAAACAAAAAATTAAATATACTGCAACAATTTAATATATGGAAATGTTTTTTTTTCTCTCTATTTCCCCACTTTTTAAAAATGTAAGTACTGATATCACCACATGACTTAAATAAACAAAAGAATTACCCGGGTCTATAGTCTGTTTCATGATTAATATATAGTTAGACTTGTGATTTTTTCATTTTATTAATATTTTTTTAAATTATCAAACTAAAAAATTGCAAATAAATGATAATAATAATTTTTTTATTTTTTGAGTGAATAAGTATCAAGTTGTATTTTGATATTATTGATGATGATGATGATGATGATGATGATGATGATGATGATATTATTATTATAGAAAACTTATAAATAAAAATATTATTATGGTAAATCAATTGTTAAAATACTGCTACTACGACTACTGCTACTAATAATAATATTGATTATGTTTGTGAATGAATCTCAAGGTGTATTTTGATATTATCTGCTAATAATAAATAATAATATAATAGACCTACACATTACTTACACCTGTAATTTGCCAAAATTTCATACTGGAGGTTTTTTTTTATTCTTTAAAAATTTTTTGACTTAGCGATATATTTGTAAAGACATCAAAAGAATGTGATGCAGTTGCAAGGTCATCAATATCCAATGTTAACATTTTTGGTTAAAGCTTTTTATACAACAGTTTTTCATGTTTATTATAATTGAATTATAATCAGATTTGATACAAATGTTTGTCAACACATGAAAAGAAAGTGATTCAGTTGTAGGGATTGAATATCAAGGTCAAGATCATCAACATCAAATGTTAAAATTTTTAAATGGATATACAGAACTCTACATATATGTCCATTTTAAGTTATCATTAGATATGGTACATGTATTTATCATGTCATAAAAAGAAAGTTATAAAGTTGCACAGTCTGAATATCATGTACAGCTAACATTAAAGCTTTCACTTGATTTTTATACAGTTTATTTTTCAATTTTACGCATATATTTTAGCAAATAACACATTAATTTTGAACTTTAACATATTAATTGTTACTTTTGATGTGTTAAACTGTAAAATTTACACATTATTTAATATACAGTATATGTATACCCCCCCCCCCCCCCCTTTGATATATGGCCTTTTATTATGATCAGCACAAACATGTTTGTAAAAACACATGTGTTTTTATTTCTTTTATTTAATGTTTTTATAGTGCTTAGTACTGGTTTCAGGGCTATTTATAATATGCCTTTTTTAATATGCAGATTTTTATGTTAAATTTTAATGAACAAACTTGTAGTAGTGGTTTAATAAATTCCCATGTTTTAAAACATTGTTCTTTTGTTTAATGTTTAGATTTTTATATTTAAAGTTCCTGTGTTTGATAGAATGTAAAGTAAAAATGCTCATAAAAATACAATTTTTTTTTACTAAACAATTGAATCAGACTATAGTCACTTTTCTTTTGATCTATCATCCCCCATCTTATCAAAACAGTGCTGTTCTCCCAACTACAAATTTTACCTGAAATTTAAAAAGTGGGGAAAAAGGGAACGCACCATGGAAGTTTTATCATTAAAATATGGTTCAATAATAACTTGTAATTATATGGTCACATTCTCACCATTAGAAACACAAAATAGAGAATAAAACATTACACATTGATTCTGATGTCAATTAAACCTGAATATCATTGAATAACTTAAAAATCTTTTAGAATGCCAAATATCCTATACAGTTTAACTTAGATTTCATTGAATCAATCCCTGCATACTTGTACTGTCACAAAGAACTTATACAAAGTCAGTTTATGTTAAATTTATATAATATGCTTACTTCCCCATTAACACAGCAACACCCACAGTACTTCTTGGTGTAGACATTGGTGCCACATAACTCCATTGTCTGGCCTGAGGATCCCATCTCTCTACAGTATTTAGGTAGGACCATCCATCATGACCCCCTACAGCATACATTGGACCTTCTAAAACACCAACACCTGAAATACAACCAATGGAAATATTTCAACAAATATTTGAGTAGAAACTGTTGCAGTTTTTGCAGTTTTGCTTTCAAGAAAGATCTTGCTGGTATAAATTTTGTCAAACCATCTATACGTTTCAATCATTACATGTTTCTACATAATTAAAGCCTGTAGTGTATAATTGTTCATAACTGTCTATCATAAACCCAAACACATAGTATCTTCTTCAAAGTATCTTCTTATCTTCTATGTAAAGTTAAAAACATTACACAGTGTCATGGGGCTTTTGGGTGGTATTCTGTGCTAATTCCACAATGGATTTCTGGGTTTTATTTTACATTTTCTAATTCCATGTCAAAGGGTAAATCAGTCTATGAAGAATCTAGAATGAATTTTTACATGATTCAGAATATTATAGTAGCACTTTTCTCTCTACAAAAAAGGATCATTACCTAATCCGTGCCTGTGTGTGGACATGGGTGGCATCAAGCACCATGTCTTCTTCTTAGGATCATAACATTCCACTGTGTTAAGTGTCTTTAATCCATCTCTGCCACCAACAATAAATAATTTATCTTCTATAACAGCCACTCCAAACTGTAACCTTCTACCATTCATGTTAGCTACCTGTGTCCAGGTGTTGGTTCTTAAATCATACATCTCTATAGTTGTGGCACCTGTAAAAATACAAAATTACAATGAAAAATTTTCATTTTCATGTAAAATTTTGTTGGTTATTCTTTTAATACAGGAAATTAATACAGAATTAATTTATCTAAGTTGGTTGGTATTATAACACCATCTGTTACACAGAAGTATTATCTCCCTTAGACCATAAGTTTACTATTAGACAATTACTAACAAAAGAAATGGGATTTGCATTTCAAGAGATACGGAGTGAGACCTACTGTCCTAAAAGAGTATGTATACATGGTAAAATAAGTAGTAGATATTGTTGATTGATTTCCTTTTTTGAATTTTAATTTGACTTATGTTTTTACCTTTCATACAATCCATACCACCTACTGCATACATGGCTCCGACAGTGGATTTTCTGGGTTTTGTTCGTGGACTTTGGAATGATGGACGTCTTTCTGGTAATAAATGATACTTTAAGGCTTCCATAATTAATACTTGGCACTCACGGTCATCATGAAATAATGGATTGGTTTCTACATGATCAGCTATGAACTAAAATAAAGAAAACAAGTAAAGCATGTGAAAAAATCTTACCGACACAGAACATCCCCCACATGATTAATACAATATGGACTTCACAAAGAACATCCCCAACAAATTAATACAATATGGACTTCACAAAGAACATCCCCCACATGATTAATACAATATGGACTTCAAGACAGGTGGTCTTTAAATAGATGTTCTTTTTGTTAAATATAAAGCAAAGAAACCAGAAAACATTGGTCCTATGTAGGACATGTGGTACTTTTATAATTGCAGCCACTTTATATGCATGTTTGCAGTAAATTTGATACTTCTTTGGGAACAAGTATTATGTAACAAACTTGAAAAATAAAAAAAAGGAAAAATTACATAATAAGAATATATACAAAAAGAAATAATAAAAATGTGAAAAAGGTCAATAAGAGCTTGATACAGAAACACATCGCAAAGCATTGTCAGTTTGTCAGTTAACTTGCTGAAGGTCAGTTTTATTTTTCTTTCTTTCTTTTTTTTCTGTGTCCTGCTACTTTTGATAAAAATACAAGAATCTTGACTGGGGTTAAAAACTCCATAACTCCACTCTACTGATTACTGTTAACATTCATCAATTCAAATAATTCAATTTTCCTTTGATTAAAGCATTTGATTGATTATCAGTTCTTCCCTATTATTTTAGCATAAAAGAATTGATTCATGACATCATATTGTCATGAATGACAAATAAAACATTTGTATGCCAACAACAACATAGAGTTGTTATTTGTTTTACATATTAAATTTGTCAAAGTATTAAAAGTTATATGTTACAAAGTGCATTATACACATATATACATTATTTTTATTATTATTATTATTATTATTTATTTATTTATTTATTTTTTTTTTTTTTTGATATGGAAAATGAATGAATTTGACATTTTGCATCCATAAGTTAATTAGCAACATGAATTATACAATGTGTAAAATGTAGAATTTGTCCAATTTTTTAATAACAAACAAAAGTATTCTATAATAAATATCTACCTGTGGAGACATTAGAGGTAATTTGATATGAGACAGTAATTTAGATAAGTATTTTTGACGATTAGTGATGTCATGTTTTGTCCACATGATAAGTGCTTGGAAAATGGTTTCTTCATCGGGTACATTGAGATCATCACTGGCAAGCAGACGACACAGTTCATCAGCAGGAAGAACAAGGTATTCTTGATTGTGCATCACTTGGACAAAGTTATCCTACAATTACAAAACATTAATATGTCATCTATAAATATTGTTAATAATGATGATACTCCTGATAGGATGTATATGTTGTCTTTGATGTTGTACCTTAAAATGAAACTGTTTTCAGAAATGTGACATAAGACTGATGCTTTTTTTACTTATTATGCTATTGTTCTTATACCAAGAAATTGCAAAGTTACACTTTACGTGATTATCCTTAACATTTATGTATTAACTCAAACAATCTCTGCAGTGGTTCTACTGTAAGTAATCTTGAAGCTTGTCCTTCAGTCTATACACATAATCCCAGTGGTTCTACTGTAAGTAAACTTGAAGCCTGTCCTGTCAGTCTATACACATAATCCCAGTGGTTCTACTGTAAGTAATCTTGAAGCTTGTCCTTCAGTCTATACACACAATCCCAGTGGTTCTACTGTAAGTAATCTTGAAGCTTGTCCTTCAGTCTATACACATAATCCCAGTGGTTCTACTGTAAGTAAACTTGAAGCCTGTCCTTCAGTCTATACACATAATCCCAGTGGTTCTACTGTAAGTAATCTTGAAGCTTGTCCTTCAGTCTATACACATAATCCCAGTGGTTCTACTGTAAGTAAACTTGAAGCCTGTCCTGTCAGTCTATACACATAATCCCAGTGGTTCTACTGTAAGTAATCTTGAAGCTTGTCCTTCAGTCTATACACACAATCCCAGTGGTTCTACTGTAAGTAATCTTGAAGCTTGTCCTTCAGTCTATACACATAATCCCAGTGGTTCTACTGTAAGTAAACTTGAAGCCTGTCCTTCAGTCTATACACATAATCCCAGTGGTTCTACTGTAAGTAAACTTGAAGCCTGTCCTTCAGTCTATACACACAATCCCAGTGGTTCTACTGTAAGTAAACTTGAAGCCTGTCCTTCAGTCTATAAACACAATCCCAGTGGTTCTACTGTAAGTAAACTTGAAGCCTGTCCTTCAGCCTATACACATAATCCCAGTGGTTCTACTGTAAGTAAACTTGAAGCCTGTCCTTCAGTCTATACACATAATCCCAGTGGTTCTACTGTAAGTAAACTTGAAGCCTGTCCTTCAGTCTATACACATAATCCCAGTGGTTCTACTGTAAGTAAACTTGAAGCTTGTCCTTCAGTCTATAAACACAATCCCAGTGGTTCTACTGTAAGTAAACTTGAAGCCTGTCCTTCAGTCTATAAACACAATCCCAGTGGTTCTACTGTAAGTAAACTTGAAGCCTGTCCTTCAGTCTATACACACAATCCCAGTGGTTCTACTGTAAGTAAACTTGAAGCCTGTCCTTAAGTCTATACACACAATCCCAGTGGTTCTACTGTAAGTAAACTTGAAGCCTGTCCTTCAGTCTATAAACACAATCCCAGTGGTTCTACTGTAAGTAAACTTGAAGCCTGTCCTTCAGTCTATACACACAATCCCAGTGGTTCTACTGTAAGTAAACTTGAAGCCTGTCCTTCAGTCTATACACACAATCCCAGTGGTTCTACTGTAAGTAAACTTGAAGCCTGTCCTTCAGTCTATAAACACAATCCCAGTGGTTCTACTGTAAGTAAACTTGAAGCCTGTCCTTCAGTCTATACACATAATCCCAGTGGTTCTACTGAAAGTAAACTTGAAGCCTGTCCTTCAGTCTATAAACACAATCCCAGTGGTTCTACTGTAAGTAATTTTGAAGCCTGTCCTGTCAGTCTATACACACAATCCCAGTGGTTCTACTGTAAGTAAACTTGAAGCCTGTCCTTCAGTCTATAAACACAATCCCAGTGGTTCTACTGTAAGTAAACTTGAAGCCTGTCCTTCAGTCTATAAACACAATCCCAGTGGTTCTACTGTAAGTAAACTTGAAGCTTGTCCTGTCAGTCTATACACAAAATGCAAGTGGTTCTACTATAAGTAAACTTGAAGCCTGTCCTGTCAGTCTATTCACAAAATCCAAGTGGTTCTACTGTAAGTAAACTTGATGCCTGTCCTGTAAGTCTATACACACAATCCCAGTGGTTCTACTGTAAGTAAGCTTGAAGCCTGTCCTGTAAGTCTATACACACAATCTTAGTGGTTCTACTAGAAGTAAACTTGAAACCTGCCTTGTAAGTCTATGCACACAATCCCAGTGGTTCTACTGTAAGTAAACTTGAAGCTTGTCCTGTCAGTCTATACACAAAATCCAAGTGGTTCTACTGTAAGTAAACTTGAAGCCTGTCCTGTAAGTCTATACACACAATCCCAGTGGTTCTACTGTAAGTAAACTTGAAGCCTGTCCTGTAAGTCTATACACACAATCCCAGTGGTTCTACTGTATGTTAACTTGAAGCCAGTCCTGTAAGTCTATACACACAATCCCAGTGGTTCTACTGTAAGTAAACTTGAAGCCAGTCCTGTAAGTCTATACACACAATCCCAGTGGTTCTACTGTAAGTAAACTTGAAGCCAGTCCTGTAAGTCTATACACACAATCCCAGTGGTTCTACTGTAAGTAAAATTGAAGCCTATCCTTTATGTCTATACACACAATCCCAGTGGTTCTACTGTAAGTAAACTTGAAGCTTGTCCTGTCAGTCTAAACACAAAATGCAAGTGGTTCTACTATAAGTAAACTTGAAGCCTGTCCTGTCAGTCTATTCACAAAATCCAAGTGGTTGTACGTCTATACACACAATCCCAGTGTTTTTACTTTATGTTACCTTGAAGCCTGTCCTGTAAGTCTATACACACAATCCTAGTGGTTGTACTGTAAGTAGCCTTGCTGCCAGTCCTGAACGTCTATACACACAATCCCAATTTTTTTTTTCTTTATGTAAACTTGAAGCCTGTCCTGTAAGTCTATACACACAATCCCAGTGGTTCTACTGTAAGTAAACTTGAAGCCTGTCCTGTAAGTCTATACACACAATCCCAGTGGTTCTACTGTAAGTAAACTTGAAGCCTGTCTTGTCAGTCTATACACACAATCCCAGTGTTTTTACTTTATGTAACCTTGAAGCCTGTCCTGTAAGTCTATACACACAATCTTAGTGGTTCTACTAGAAGTAAACTTGAAACCTGTCCTGTAAGTCTATACACACAATCCTAGTGGTTCTACTGTAAGTAAACTTGAAGCCTGTCCTGTAAGTCTATACACACAATCCTAGTGGTTCTACTGTAAGTAAACTTGAAGCCTGTCCTGTAAGTCTATACACACAATCCCAGTGGTTCTACTGTATGTTAACTTGAAGCCAGTCCTGTAAGTCTATACACACAATCTTAGTGGTTCTACTGTAAGTAAACTTGAAACCCATCCTTTAAGTCTATACACACAATCCCAGTGGTTCTACTGTATGTTAACTTGAAGCCTGTCCTGTAAGTCTATACACACAATCCTAGTGGTTCTACTGTAAGTAAACTTGAAGCCTGTCCTGTAAGTCTATACACACAATCCCAGTGGTTCTACTGTATGTTAACTTGAAGCCAGTCCTGTAAGTCTATACACACAATCTTAGTGGTTCTACTGTAAGTAAACTTGAAACCCGTCCTGTAAGTCTATACACACAATCTTAGTGGTTCTACTGTAAGTTAACTTGAAGCTGTCCTGTAAGTCTATACACACAATCCTAGTGTTTCTACTCTAAGTAAACTTGAAGCTTGTCCTTGCAGTCTATACACACAAACCCAGTGGTTCTGCTGTAAGTAAACTTGAAGCCTGTCCTGTAAGTCTATACACACAATCCCAGTGGATCGACTATAAGTAAACTTGAAGCCAGTCTACAGACACTTAGGTTAGTACTTAAACTATTGTTAGTACATGAAGTTACTTCTCCATAGTTTGGACATCAGGTTTTAGTAATATTAACCCTCCGAATATTTGGCAGTACCCATTTTTTTTGGTATCTTGATGGAGTAGAGCAATATAAAATTGACAGTCTTGCCTAAAGAGTTATTAAGCAGTCTGGTTGGGACTTAAATCTCCTATCCTTGAATCATAACTGAGCAAATCATAACAAAATTGATTTTTGAAATCAGTGTTCTTTGTGTATAGACTTTCTTAAGCAATGGATAAGTGAAGTGGTTACAATAACAGACAGGTGGACTTTACACTGAAATGGTTACTGTAGCAAGTTTTACTGTATAGATAGGTGGACTTGACACTAAAGTAGTTACTGTAGCAGGTTTTACTGTATAGATAGGTGGACTTTACACTGAAGTAGTTACTGTAGCAGGTTTGACTGTATAGATAGGTGGACTTTACACTGAAGTGGTTACTGTACCAGGTTTTACTGTATAGATAGGTGGACTTTACACTGAAGTGGTTACTGTAGTAGGTTTTACTGTAAAGATAGGTAGACTTTACACTGAAGTGGTTACTGTAGCAGGTTTTACTGTATAGATAGGTAGACTTTACACTGAAGTGGTTACTGTAGCAGGTTTTACTGTATAGATAGGTAGACTTTACACTGAAGTGGTTACTGTAGCAGGTTTTACTGTATAGATAGGTAGACTTTACACTGAAGTGGTTACTGTACCAGGTTTTACTGTATAGATAGGTGGACTTTACACTGAAGTGGTTACTGTAGTAGGTTTTACTGTAAAGATAGGTAGACTTTACACTGAAGTGGTTACTGTAGCAGGTTTTACTGTAAAGATAGGTAGACTTTACACTGAAGTGGTTACTGTAGCAGGTTTTACTGTATAGATAGGTAGACTTTACACTGAAGTGGTTACTGTAGCAGGTTTTACTGTATAGATAGGTAGACTGGACACTGAAGTGGTTACTGTAGCAGGTTTTACTGTATAGATAGGTGGACTTTACACTGAAGTGGTTACTGTAGCAGGTTTTACTGTATAGACTGGTAGACTTTACACTGAAGTGGTTACTGTAGCAGGTTTTACTGTATAGATAGGTAGACTTTACACTGAAGTGGTTACTGTAGCAGGTTTTACTGTATAGATAGGTAGACTTTACACTGAAGTGGTAACTGTAGCAGGTTTTACTGTATAGATAGGTAGACTTTACACTGAAGTGGTTACTGTAGCAGGTTTTACTGTATAGATAGGTAGACTGGACACTGAAGTGGTTACTGTACCAGGTTTTACTGTATAGACTGGTAGACTTTACACTGAAGTGGTTACTGTAGCAGGTTTTACTGTATAGACTGGTAGACTTTACACTGAAGTAGTTACTGTAGCAGGTGTTACTGTATAGACTGGTAGACTTTACACTGAAGTGGTTACTGTACCAGGTTTTACTGTATAGACTGGTAGACTTTACACTGAAGAGGTTACTGTAGCAGGTTTTACTGTATAGACTGGTAGACTTTACACTGAAGAGGTTACTGTAGCAGGTTTTACTGTAAAGATAGGTAGACTTGACACTGAAGAGGTAACTGTAGCCAGTTTGACTGTATAGATAGGTTGACTTTACACTGAAGTAGTTACTGTAGAAGGTTTTACTGTAAAGATAGGTAGACTTGACACTGAAGAGGTAACTGTAGCCAGTTTGACTGTATAGATAGGTTGACTTTACACTGAAGTAGTTACTGTAGCAGGTTTTACTGTAAAGATAGGTGGACTTTACACTGAAGTGGTTACTGTAGCAGGTTTTACTGTATAGATAGGTGGACTTTACACTGAAGTGGTTACTGTAGCAGGTTTTACTGTATAGATAGGTGGACTTGACACTGAAGTGGTTACTGAAGCAGGTTTTACTGTAAAGATAGGTGGACTTGACACTGAAGAGGTAACAGTAGCCAGTTTGACTGTATAGATAGGTTGACTTTACACTGAAGTAGTTACTGTAGAAGGTTTTACTGTAAAGATAGGTAGACTTTACACTGAAGAGGTAACTGTAGCCAGTTTGACTGTATAGATAGGTTGACTTTACACTGAAGTAGTTACTGTAGCAGGTTTTACTGTAAAGATAGGTGGACTTTACACTGAAGTGGTTACTGTAGCAGGTTTTACTGTATAGATAGGTGGACTTTACACTGAAGTGGTTACTGTAGCAGGTTTTACTGTATAGATAGGTGGACTTGACACTGAAGTGGTTACTGAAGCAGGTTTTACTGTAAAGATAGGTGGACTTGACACTGAAGAGGTAACAGTAGCCAGTTTGACTGTATAGATAGGTTGACTTTACACTGAAGTAGTTACTGTAGAAGGTTTTACTGTAAAGATAGGTAGACTTGACACTGAAGAGGTAACTGTAGCCAGTTTGACTGTATAGATAGGTTGACTTTACACTGAAGTAGTTACTGTAGCAGGTTTTACTGTAAAGATAGGTGGACTTTACACTGAAGTGGTTACTGTAGCAGGTTTTTCTGTATAGATAGGTGGACTTTACACTGAAGTGGTTACTGTAGCAGGTTTTACTGTATAGATAGGTTGACTTGACACTGAAGAGGTAACTGTAGCAAGTTTGACTGTATAGATAGGTGGACTTTACACTGAAGTGGTTACTGTAGCAGGTTTTACTGTAAAGATAGGTAGACTTGACACTGAAGAGGTAACTGTAGCCAGTTTGACTGTATAGATAGGTTAACTTTACACTGAAGTAGTTACTGTAGCAGATTTTACTGTAAAGATAGGTGGACTTTACACTGAAGTGGTTACTGTACCAGGTTTTACTGTATAGATAGGTGGACTGGACACTGAAGTGGTTACTGAAGCAGGTTTTACTATATAGATAGGTGGACTTGACAGTGAAGTGGTTACTGTAGCAGGTTTTAGTGTATAGATAGGTGGACTTTACACTGAAGTGGTTACTGTAGCAGGTTTTACTGTATAGATAGGTGGACTTGACAGTTAAGTGGTTACTGTAGCAGGTTTGACTGTAAATATAGGTGGACTTTTCACTGAAGTTGTTACTGTAGCAGGTTTTACTGTATAGATAGGTGGACTTTACACTGAAGTGGTTACTGTACCAGGTTTTACTGTATTAAGAGATGGACTGGACACTGAAGTGGTTACTGTACCTGTTTTGACTGTAAAGATAGGTGGACTTGACACTGAAGCAGTTACTGTAGCAGGTTTTACTGTAAAGAAAAGTGGACTTGACACTGAAGCAGTTACTGTAGCAGGTTTTACTGTATAGATAAGTGGACTTTACACTGAAGTAATTACCGTAGCAGGTTTTACTGTATAGATAGGTAGACTTTTCACTGAAGTGGTTACTGTAGCAGGTTTTACTGTATAGATAGGTAGACTTTACACTGAAGTGGTTACTGAAGCAGGTTTTACTGTAAAGATAAGTAGACTTTACACTGAAGTGGTTACTGAAGCAGGTTTTACTGTAAAGATAAGTAGACTTTACACTGAAGTGGTTACTGTAGCAGGTTTTACTGTATAGATAGGTAGACTTTACACTGAAGTGGTTACTGTAGCAGGTTTTACTGTATAGATAGGTAGACTGGACACTGAAGTGGTTACTGTAGCAGGTTTTACTGTATAGATAGGTGGACTTTACACTGAAGTGGTTACTGTAGCAGATTTTACTGTAAAGATAGGTGGACTTTACACTGAAGTGGTTACTGAAGCAGGTTTTACTGTAAAGATAGGTAGACTTTACACTGAAGTAGTTACTGTAGCAAGGTTTTACTGTAAAGATAGGTGGACTTTACACTGAAGTGGTTACTGTAGCAGGTTTTACTGTATAGACTGGTAGACTTTACACTGAAGTGGTTACTGTAGCAGGTTTTACTGTATAGATAGGTGGACTTTACACTGAAGTGGTTACTGTAGCAGGTTTTACTGTATAGATAGGTGGACTTAACACTGAAGTGGTTACTGTAGCAGGTTTTACTGTATAGATAGGTGGACTTTACACTGAAGTGGTTACTGTACCAGGTTTTACTGTATAGATAGGTGGACTTGACACTAAAGTAGTTACTGTAGCAGGTTTTACTGTATAGATAGGTAGACTTTACACTGAAGTGGTTACTGTAGCAGGTTTTACTGTATAGATAGGTAGACTTTACACTGAAGTGGTTACTGTAGCAGGTTTTACTGTATAGAAAGGTAGACTTTACACTGAAGTGGTTACTGTAGCAGGTTTTACTGTATAGATAGGTAGACTTTACACTGAAGTGGTTACTGTAGCAGGTTTTACTGTATAGACTGGTAGACTTTACACTGAAGTGGTAACTGTAGCAGGTTTTACTGTATAGATAGGTAGACTTTACACTGAAGTGGTTACTGTAGCAGGTTTTACTGTATAGACTGGTAGACTTTACACTGAAGTGGTTACTGAAGCAGGTTTTACTGTAAAGATAGGTAGACTTTACACTGAAGTGGTTACTGTAGCAGGTTTTACTGTATAGATAGGTAGACTTTACACTGAAGTGGTTACTGAAGCAGGTTTTACTGTAAAGATAGGTAGACTTTACACTGAAGTGGTTACTGTAGCAGGTTTTACTGTATAGATAGGTAGACTTTACACTGAAGTGGTTACTGAAGCAGGTTTTACTGTAAAGATAGGTAGACTTTACACTGAAGTGGTTACTGTAGCAGGTTTTACTGTATAGATAGGTAGACTTTACACTGAAGTGGTTACTGAAGCAGGTTTTACTGTAAAGATAGGTAGACTTTACACTGAAGTGGTTACTGTAGCAGGTTTTACTGTATAGATAGGTAGACTTTACACTGAAGTGGTTACTGAAGCAGGTTTTACTGTAAAGATAGGTAGACTTTACACTGAAGTGGTTACTGTAGCAGGTTTTACTGTATAGACTGGTAGACTTTACACTGAAGTGGTTACTGAAGCAGGTTTTACTGTAAAGATAGGTAGACTTTACACTGAAGTGGTTACTGTAGCAGGTTTTACTGTATAGATAGGTAGACTTTACACTGAAGTGGTTACTGAAGCAGGTTTTACTGTAAAGATAAGTAGACTTTACACTGAAGTGGTTACTGTAGCAGGTTTTACTGTATAGATAGGTAGACTTTACACTGAAGTGGTTACTGTAGCAGGTTTTACTGTATAGATAGGTAGACTGGACACTGAAGTGGTTACTGTACCAGGTTTTACTGTATAGATAGGTAGACTTTACACTGAAGTGGTTACTGTAGCAGGTTTTACTGTATAGATAGGTGGACTTTACACTGAAGTGGTTACTGTAGCAGGTTTTACTGTATAGACTGGTAGACTTTACACTGAAGTGGTAACTGTAGCAGGTTTTACTGTATAGATAGGTAGACTTTACACTGAAGTGGTTACTGTACCAGGTTTTACTGTATAGACTGGTAGACTTTACACTGAAGTGGTTACTGAAGCAGGTTTTACTGTAAAGATAGGTAGACTTTACACTGAAGTGGTTACTGTAGCAGGTTTTACTGTATAGATAGGTTAACTTTACACTGAAGTGGTTACTGAAGCAGGTTTTACTGTAAAGATAGGTTAACTTTACACTGAAGTGGTTACTGAAGCAGGTTTTACTGTAAAGATACGTTAACTTTACACTGAAGTGGTTACTGTAGCAGGTTTTAGTGTATAGATAGGTGGACTTTACACTGAAGTGGTTACTGTAGCAGGTTTTACTGTATAGATAGGTAGACTTTACACTGAAGTGGTTACTGTAGCAGGTTTTACTGTATAGATAGGTAGACTTTACACTGAAGTGGTAACTGTAGCAGGTTTTACTGTATAGATAGGTAGACTTTACACTGAAGTGGTTACTGTAGCAGGTTTTACTGTATAGACTGGTAGACTTTACACTGAAGTGGTTACTGAAGCAGGTTTTACTGTAAAGATAGGTGGACTTTACACTGAAGTGGTTACTGTAGCAGGTTTTACTGTATAGATAGGTAGACTTTACACTGAAGTGGTTACTGTAGCAGGTTTTACTGTATAGATAGGTGGACTTGACACTAAAGTAGTTACTGTAGCAGGTTTTACTGTATAGATAGGTGGACTTTACACTGAAGTGGTTACTGTACCAGGTTTTACTGTATAGATAGGTGGACTTTACACTGAAGTGGTTACTGTAGCAGGTTTTACTGTATAGACTGGTAGACTTTACACTGAAGTGGTTACTGTAGCAGGTTTTACTGTATAGATAGGTGGACTTTACACTGAAGTGGTAACTGTAGCAGGTTTTACTGTATAGATAGGTGGACTTTACACTGAAGCAGTTACTGTAGCAGGTTTTACTGTATATATAGGTGGACTTTACACTGAAGTGGTTACTGTAGCAGGTTTTACTGTATAGATAGGTAGACTTTACACTGAAGTGGTTACTGTAGCAGGTTTTACTGTATAGATAGGTGGACTTGACACTGAAGTAGTTACTGTAGCAGGTTTTACTGTATAGATAGGTGGACTTTACACTGAAGTGGTTACTGTACCAGGTTTTACTGTATAGATAGGTGGACTTTACACTGAAGTGGTTACTGTAGCACGTTTTACTGTATAGATAGGTAGACTTTACACTGAAGTGGTTACTGTAGCAGGTTTCACTGTATAGATAGGTGGACTTGACACTGAAGTAGTTACTGTAGCAGGTTTTACTGTATAGATAGGTGGACTTTACACTGAAGTGGTTACTGTAGCAGGTTTTACTGTATAGATAGGTGGACTTTACACTGAAGTGGTTACTGTAGCAGGTTTTACTGTATAGACTGGTAGACTTTACACTGAAGTGGTTACTGTAGCAGGTTTTACTGTATAGATAGGTGGACTTTACACTGAAGTGGTAACTGTAGCAGGTTTTACTGTATAGATAGGTGGACTTTACACTGAAGCAGTTACTGTAGCAGGTTTTACTGTATAGATAGGTGGACTTTACATTGAAGTGGTTACTGTAGCAGGCTTTACTGTATAGATAGGTAGACTTTACACTGAAGTGGTTACTGTAGCAGGTTTTACTGTTTAGATAGGTAGACTTTACACTGAAGTGGTTACTGTAGCAGGTTTTACTGTATAGATAGGTGGACTTTACACTGAAGTGGTTACTGTACCAGGTTTTACTGTATAGATAGGTGGACTTTACACTGAAGTGGTTACTGTAGCAGGTTTTACTGTATAGACTGGTAGACTTTACACTGAAGTAGTAACTGTAGCAGGTTTTACTGTATAGATAGGTGGACTTTTCACTGAAGTGGTTACTGTAGCAGGTTTTACTGTATAGATAGGTGGACTTTACACTGAAGTGGTTACTGTACCAGGTTTTACTGTATTAAAAGATGGACTGGACACTGAAGTGGTTACTGTACCTGTTTTGACTGTAAAGATAGGTGGACTTGACACTGAAGCAGTTACTGTAGCAGATTTTACTGTAAAGATAGGTGGACTTGACACTGAAGTGGTTATTGAAGCAGGTTTTACTGTATAGATAGGTGGACTTGACACTGAAGTGGTTACTGTAGCAGGTTTTACTGTAAAGATAGGTGGACTTGACACTGAAGCAGTTACTGTAGCAGGTTTTACTATATAGATAGGTGGACTTTACACTGAAGTGGTTACTGTAGCAGGTTTTACTGTATAGATAGGTGGACTTTACACTGAAGTGGTTACTGAAGCAGGTGTTACTGTATAGATAGGTGGACTGGACACTGAAGTGGTTACTGTAGCAGGTTTTACTGTATAGATAGGTGGACTGGACACTGAAGTGGTTACTGTAGCAGGTTTTACTGTATAGATAGGAGGACTTGACACTGAAGTGGTTACTGTAGTAGGTGGTACTGTATAGATAGGTGGACTTTACACTGAAGTGGTTAATGTAGCAGGTTTTACTGTATAGATAGATGGACTTGACACTGAAGCAGTTACTGTAGCAAGTTTTACTGTAAAGATAGGTGGACTTGACACTGAAGTGGTTACTGAAGCAGGTTTTACTGTATAGATAGGTGGACTTGACACTGAAGTGGTTACTGTAGCAGGTTTTACTGTAAAGATAGGTGGACTTGACACTGAAGCAGTTACTGTAGCAGGTTTTACTGTATAGATAGGTGGACTTTACACTGAAGTGGTTACTGTAGCAGGTTTTACTGTATAGATAGGTGGACTTTACACTGAAGTGGTTACTGAAGCAGGTGTTACTGTATAGATAGGTGGACTGGACACTGAAGTGGTTACTGTAGCAGGTTTTACTGTATAGATAGGTGGACTTTACACTGAAGTGGTTACTGTAGCAGGTTTTACTGTATATACTGGTAGACTTTACACTGAAGTGGTTACTGTAGCAGGTTTTACTGTATAGATAGGTGGACTGGACACTGAAGTGGTTACTGTAGCAGGTTTTACTGTATAGATAGGTGGACTTTACAATGAAAGGGTTACTGTAGTAGGTGGTACTGTATAGATAGGTGGACTTTACACTGAAGTGGTTACTGTAGCAGGTTTTACTGTATAGATAGATGGACTTGACACTGAAGCAGTTACTGTAGCAAGTTTTACTGTAAAGATAGGTGGACTTGACACTGAAGTGGTTACTGAAGCAGGTTTTACTGTATAGATAGGTGGACTTGACACTGAAGTGGTTACTGTAGCAGGTTTTACTGTAAAGATAGGTGGACTTGACACTGAAGCAGTTACTGTAGCAGGTTTTACTGTATAGATAGGTGGACTTTACACTGAAGTGGTTACTGTAGCAGGTTTTACTGTATAGATAGATGGACTTGACACTGAAGCAGTTACTGTAGCAGGTTTTACTCTATATACTGGTAGACTTTACACTGAAGTGGTTACTGTAGCAGGTTTTACTGTATAGATAGGTGGACTGGACACTGAAGTGGTTACTGTAGCAGGTTTTACTGTATAGATAGGTGGACTTTACACTGAAAGGGTTACTGTAGCAGGTGTTACTGTATAGATAGGTGGACTGGACACTGAAGTGGTTACTGAAGCAGGTTTTACTGTATAAATAGGTGGACTTTACACTGAAGTGGTTACTGTAGCAGGTGTTACTGTATAGATAGGTGGACTGGACACTGAAGTGGTTTCTGAAGCAGGTTTTACTGTATAGATAGGTGGACTTTACACTGAAGTGGTTACTTTAGCAGGTTTTACTGTATAGATAGGCGGACTGGACACTGAAGTGGTTACTGAAGCAGGTTTTACTGTATAGATAGGTGGACTGGACACTGAAGTGGTTACTGTAGCAGGTTTTACTGTATAGATAGGAGGACTTGACACTGAAGTGGTTACTGTAGTAGGTGGTACTGTATAGATAGGTGGACTTTACACTGAAGTGGTTACTGTAGCAGGTTTTACTGTATAGATAGATGGACTTGACACTGAAGTGGTTATTGTAGCAGGTTTTACTGTATAGATAGGTGGACTTGACACTGAAGTGGTTACTGTAGCAGGTTTTACTGTATAGATAGGTAGACTGGACATGAAGTGGTTACTGTAGCAGGGTTTACTGTATAGATAGGTGGACTTGACACTGAAGTGGTTACTGTAGTAGGTGGTACTGTATAGACAGGTGGACTTTTCACTGAAGTGGTAACTGTAGCAAGTTTTACTGTATAGATAGGAGGACTTGACACTGAAGTGGTAACTGTAGCAGGGTTTACTGTATAGATAGGTGGACTTGACACTGAAGTGGTTACTGTAGTAGGTGGTACTGTATAGACAGGTGGACTTTTCACTCAAGTGGTTACTGTAGCAGGTTTTACTGTATAGATAGGTGGACTTGACACTGAAGTGGTTACTGTAGCAGGTTTTACTGTATAGATAGGTGGACTTGACACTGAAGTGGTTACTGTAGCAGGTTTTACTGTATAGATAGGTGGACTGGACACTGAAGTGGTTACTGTAGCAGGTTTTACTGTATAGATAGGTGGACTTGACACTGAATTGGTTTCTGAAGCAGGTTTTACTGTATAGATAGGTGGACTTTACACTGAAGTGGTTACTGTAGCAGGTTTTACTGTATAGATAGGTGGACTTTACACTGAAGTGGTTACTGTAGCAGGTTTTACTGTATATACTGGTAGACTTTACACTGAAGTGGTTACTGAATCAGGTTTTACTGTATAGATAGGTAGACTTTACACTGAAGTGGTTACTGTAGCAGGTTTTACTGTATAGATAGGTAGACTTTACACTGAAGTGGTTACTGTAGCAGGTTTTACTGTATAGATAGGTGGACTGGACACTGAAGTGGTTACTGTAGCAGGTTTTACTGTATAGATAAGTGGACTGGACACTGAAGTGGTTACTGAATCAGGTTTTACTGTATAGATAAGTGGACTGGACACTGAAGTGGTTACTGAATCAGGTTTTACTGTATAGATAAGTGGACTGGACACTGAAGTGGTTACTGAATCAGGTTTTACTGTATAGATAAGTGGACTGGACACTGAAGTGGTTACTGAATCAGGTTTTACTGTATAGATAAGTGGACTTTACACTGAAGTGGTAACTGTAGCAGGTTTTACGGTATAGATAGGTGGACTTTACACTGAAGTAGTTACTGTAGCAGGATTTACTGAAGTTAAAATTAATATGTTTGTAATGTTTTTTTAATTTTGGTTGATCCTTAGACCAAAAAACCATTTAATTGACTACATGCATTGGACTTTAACTTGGTTACAATACAAACTAATGCAATACATGTCATGAATTTTTAAAACTGGATAATAGTTGAAAAATAAAGTGAAAATTTGCCGATTTTTAAATACTTCCTGGTACATGGTATGTTATGAAATAACTTAACACATGTATTTTAATCTCTAATTGTATGAGGGTTCAAAGTTATGACATATATAACCAAGATATAAGACTGTCAAAAACAGCAAAAAATTGAGTTCTACCTAATAAAAGATAACCAAGTTGTACAACTGCCAAAATCACAACAAAAATTGAGTTCGATAACCAAGTTGTACAACTGCCAAAAACACAACAAAAATTGAATTCGATAACCAAGTTGTACAACTGCCAAAATCACAACAAAAATTGATTTCGATAACCAAGTTGTACAACTGCCAAAAACAGCACAAAAATTGAGTTCTACCTAATAACAGATAACCAAGTTGTACAACTGCCAAAAACAAAACAAAAATTGAGTTCAACCTAATAAAAGATAACCAAGTTGTACAACTGCCAAAAACACAACAAAAATTGAGTTCTACCAAATAAAAGATAACAAAGTTGTACAACTGCCAAAAACACAACAAAAATTGAGTTCTACCTAATAACAGATAACCAAGTTGTACAACTACCAAAAACACAACAAAAATTGAGTTCTACCTAATAACAGATAACCAAGTTGTACAACTGCCAAAAACACAACAAGAATTTAGTTCTGTGACCTAATAAAAGATAACCAAGTTGTACAACTGCCAATAACACAACAAAAATTGAGTTCTGTGACCTAATAAAAGATGACCAAATTGTACAACTGCCAAAAACAAAACAAAAATTGAGTTCTGTGACCTTATAAAAGATAACCAAGATGTACAACTGCCAATAACACAACAAAAATTGAGTTCTGTGACCTAATAAAAGATAACCAAGTTGTACAACTGCCAAAAACAAAACAAAAATTGAGTTCTGTGACCTTATAAAAGATAACCAAGATGTACAACTGCCAATAACACAACAAAAATTGAGTTCTGTGACCTAATAAAAGATGACCAAGTTGTACAACTGCCAAAAACAAAACAAAAATTGAGTTCTGTGACCTTATAAAAGATAACCAAGATGTACAACTGCCAAAAACACAACAAAAATTGAGTTCTACCTAATAAAAGATAACCAAGTTGTGTACAACTGCCAAAAACACAACAAAAAATGAGTTCTACCTAATAAAAGATAACCAAGTTGTGTACAACTGCCAAAATCACAACAAAAATTGAGTTCTACCAAATAAAAGATAACAAAGTTGTACAACTGTCAAAAACAGCACAAAAATTGAGTTCTACCTAATAAAAGATAACCAAGTTGTACAACTGCCAAAATCACAACAAAAATTGAGTTCTACCTAATAAAAGATAACCAAGTTGTACAACTGCCAAAAACACAACAAAAATTGAGTTCTACCTAATAAAAGATAACCAAGTTGTGTACAACTGCCAAAAACACAACAAAAATTGAGTTCTACCTAATAAAAGATAACCAAGTTGTGTACAACTGCCAAAAACACAACAAAAAGTTCTATCCAAATCATATATTTGACTTAAATGATCTTGTAATGTACACAATTTGGCCATTAATTGTACAATCTTAAACACTTACATCCTGACATATCCAACTTCATAAATTAATTTAACAAAGAGTCTTAATAATGCCTTAAGTAGTACTACATATATGTGTTATTCTAAGTACTTTTTTACAATCTGTTAAGTATACAGTAACTTGCGGTAACAGTTACTGTACATGTACGTAACCAGGAAATGCCATGTTATAATTCTTTTGTTATAAGGATGTCTTATATATCAATTAGAGTTTATAGATTGTTAATTATGTACTAAATGGATGACATAATTATGCAAAATAAGGACTTTTAAAAACAAGTGCTGGTACTTGTTATTATAATTTGAAAATCATGTAACCTGTCAAAACCAAACTCATAATAATACATTAACCTGTCTAAACTATTATGACATAGTGCTAATTTTGTACTACAGTATATCATGTATATAAACATATTTCTCTTCTCAATACTGAGTATTTTTAATTTTTTATATGCTTCCCAAGTCTGGGTGTATAAGTTTACTTGCTCAGATTTGGGGAGTATGCAGACCTTTGAAATGGGGATATTTAGACTTCCAATTTCTGAATATATGGACATCTGAATTCCAGATGTGCAGATTTCTCAATTCTTAATGTGTATATTTTCCAATTCATACTTTTTAATTCTAAGTATGTGCACCTCTTTATTTTGTGTACTCATACTTCATATTATTGATATGTATACTTCCCAATTCTGGACATGATAGTATTCATTCCAATTCTGATGTATGTAGATAATCATATTCTTAGTATGTCAATATCTGACTTCCCAATTCTGAGTATGGGGACCCCTTACATCAAATTTGGTTTCATTTGCCAATAACAAGGCAATGAAAAATGTCACAGACCTTCCAAATCAAATTTGGTTTCATTTGGTCATGTGGTTTAAGAGAAGATTTTCAAAGAAATGGCTATATTTAGCTGCTAAATTTGGATACTCTGCCAATAACATGCCAATGAAAAAAGTTACAGAAAAAACATTAAATATATTAAATGGCCAGAGTTCTACATTCCATATAACAAATTTCAACCAAACTGATCAACAAATAAATATGTTATGGCCATTTTCCTGTTTTTTTCTATTTATAGTAACAGTGGCCATCTTGGATTTACAATAAGGCTAAAAATCACAATTTTAATCTACTCCACCAAGGGACCTTCCACACCAAATTTGGTTTTATTTGTTCATGTGGTTTCAGAGAAGAAGATTGAAGTGTATGCACGGATGCTTCACCATGCCATAAGCTCAGGTAATTAAATGCTGTCATAACTTGTTTATAATTGTCCTTTATGACATCATGTTATCTATAATAATGTTCCTTATTATAAATTTTTATAGCAATTGAATGTGTTTGATCAAATACAATCAAACATTTTATCCTCACTTTTAAAGTATATAAATCATTATATTATCATGATGTGTTATTCATGACTGATCAAGTCCCATTAAATCTAACAATGATACCATACAAATGTCCAAGCTCTGTTAAGCATAGCATTTTTATCATAAACTTGCTTATCTCCTCACCATTAAATAATTATTGGCAACTTTGTACAGATCTGTGCAGCCTTGAGCATCAGCAAACTGCCGGATACCAATACAGTTAGAGGGATGAAGCTGTTTCATCAGATAATTACAACAGGCTTCTGCAACTTCTGATAATTGTAACAAACATGATGTTGATAACAGGTTTTCTACTGTTTCTTCTTGTAAGGATATTTTACCTGTAAAATGTAAATAAAACCAAGATAAAGTCCAAATAATTTATCTTTTTTATATGTTTTTTGTATAGTAAAACATGTTTGTTCAATCAAAACAATAAACTAAATTTACAGATCAGGGGATAAAAGATCTAAGGGCCATAAGTTCTGTTTCAGCTAGAAAGAGACAAAAAAGATTTTTAAAATGAGCTAAGCAGAAAGCGTCACAGAAATTATGGATCAAATCTTTATCCATACCCATTGAATCATACTATAGCGATACATTACATTTTCTGGCTGTTTGATACGAAGATCCATATCGCACATGTGCCATACAACATTTGGTATCACCATAGTAGCTGGGAACTACTTTTAGGGGAATTTCCTTTTCCAACAACAATAACACTACGTCATGAATGCATAAAAACTTTTCCTTTGTGACGTCATCATTCAGTTGAGAGAATTTTGTCAAGTTGGGAGAATCCTGGACGATGTTAACAAAATTTGATAAATCAATGTTTGTTTTTTAAGTTCTAATCTTTGTTTACAAGAGTAGTATTAAAATTTTAACAAATGAGGTTTAAATGAACAATAATCTGTTGTTTTTAATTACATCTTAGCAGTTTTTTTTTTTTACATTTTTCCAGCAGTTATAAGTTTTTCCAAACAGATTAAAAATCAATACATGTATAAAGAAGCTGATTGTGAATTTATTGGCATGATTACGTTTAAGAAGAAAAGCTTTGTATTCATATTGGTAGGGTATGTGATAAATAAAAACCACAGATATGGTTTTCTGATGTAGCTGATTGCACTCGTTTATTGTACAGACGCATACATTACACTCGTGCGCAGAGTGCACTTGTGTAACGTATCCGTCTGCACAATAAGCTTATTTTACATAATAAATAAATCTCCAGATTAATTGACAATGTTCTTCTAGTCAGTCATGCTGGTCTTCTATTTGACAAGGTAAACACCATCATAGAACAAACTGCTGGTAAAACAGAAAACTTTAAGAAAAATCTATACATAACTAATCAATCAATCAAACAATCAATCACTACAGCTGGCAGTTAATGGACCACAACAAGATAACTAGTGAAAGGTAATAAAAAGTTACCAAGAGATTAGCTAGTACTATGTAAGCACATTCATTGGGCATAAGTAAGCAGTATGATACTATGACAACATAAGGCACATCTATAGTAGATCAGATGTCAGTGTTGTGACTTTGCAATTTATATTCAGAAATGATGCTCAAATTCAAACCAGGGATCTAAATCTGCCAAAAAAAAAAAAAAGGAGTAATTAAAACCAAGGAAGTTAGAGTGGAGCATATTAATAGTGTTTACACCAAAGACTCTTTTATTGTGCTGGGAAAATAACCATCCTTCAGTAAGCCATAAACTAGGGCTTTGTACCACTTATACTCCTCCTGATAGAGAGAAAGAGCAAGGACACTCTCCTGAATAAAGTTAATATGAAATTGCTCGTTGCAAACGCAATACACAATTTAATGAACAACTGACATTTTACATGCTGCTTTTATTAAGATACAGATCCAGATCCAGATTAAATGATAGTAGAAAGGAAATAATTATCCACAACAATCACAAACCAATCTTCAGATTATCTGATGGTCCATGTTTAGATTTAATTTGCATAAAATTCATTACTGGTATATTTGATTAAATGAGATTTTACTGTTAGTAGACTCGTTTTAACAGCGTAGTCATTTTAGTGATTCTCTGTTTATAAATCATCTATACTGCCAAAGTATATTTTTTAGTCCTTTCTTGAAACTTTTCATACTAATTTTAATCTGCACTAATATGTGTTTTATGTCTGAAAGGAAAATCCATACACACTCACAACAGATGAAAGTTATCCTTGATGTTATGAAATAATCATTTCAAATGCAGAGAAGATGAAGCCATCCATACAGTCAAACCTGTCTTAAAGCCAACCTCTGATTATTGAGAACCTGTATATTTGGAAAACGGAATGATTCACCTGTACATTTTTTAAGCTCACTCTGTTTATGTTGATTGTAGTAGAAAAATTTCCTGTAGCTTGCCTACTCTTTTACAAACACTACATTTTCAAAGTCTTTAGCATGCAATGAACATATCACTTTGTTTTTTGTGGTCACAGATTCAGTTGAATCTAAGGACCTAATAAATAAATAAAGTTTTTAATCTCATAAAAAAGTTTCATAATCAAAAAAACTTTTCACAGCATTAGTCTAGGCAGAAGAAAGTTTAAATTAAAGGTAGGGTTGGAACCCACAACTCTTACCTTTGAAAGCTTTGTCATATATAGATTATATCATAAACAAGACATAATATGTACTAATTCATACATACATACATACCATACCATACCATACCATACCATACCATACCATACCATACCATACCATACATGCATACATACATACATACATACATACATACATACATACATACATACATACATACATACATACATCTCCGTGGTTTATAAATGTGCATGTGTACATTTTCAAAGCTAGATTGTTTTACAATGTATAGAATATTTAGAATATTGTGTAGTGTAACTGATTTCAAAATTGTTGTGTTTATTCCACATGAATGAAACAAAAATATAAAGATCCAATAATATCAATCTATACACAGTTGCAATAGGAAATACTTGAACAAAACATTAATATTTTAATTATATTTGATTACTGAGTTTGATTTGTAAATACCAATTAAACCCCCACTTAAAAAATCCAGACAAATGTATCAGGCTATTACCTTGGTGTATGTTGTCTTTTTATTGAATCAGCTATTTATAAAACTATTCTCATTTTATGAATCCCCTGGTTCAAGCTAAATGTAGGATAAATGGTGTTTAAATGTATCTGTTCTTTCAGATATGCCTGTTTGCATGCTTACAAGTTGTCAAAAAAAATTATCTATGCCTTAAAGGAAAAGGAAGAACAATAGTATTTGGCACCCAGTAAACCCTTAAACTTATATTGAGGTACGTGTAATTAGTCCTGCAATAATGAAGGGAAATAGAGCACCCAAACAAAATACTGCCTAGAAATGTGCCCAAGTGAAATTCAATCTTAGACAGTGCTGTGATGTAAAAACCAGTCCTGTAAGTGCTGTGAGACTCTGATGAATTGGGTTATCTGATTCACCTCCTTCTTTATGAATATAAGAAGATTGATTGGTCCATGTTAATATCTCATATGGTCAGCCTAATTACTTAGCATCAAGTAACAAAATGTCAAAAGTTTTGGTTTTCTTTATTTCTCTATGTCTTGTCATTAAAGATATTATTAAAAATCTTTTATAGAAAAAAACTCTAGTTTTCTTTTTCTGAGGTCAAATTAAGGTCATCTGTACAAAATATTTGCTACCATTATCATACATTTACAAATGTTGCCCATGGGGAAATTTATTTATGCCAATAGATATGGCTTCTTGCTCTGATTTCTGTCTCCTTAAGTGACATCAAATTTTATACCTTTTAACATTCTCAGTAATTACTTGTAGATGAAGTGGGACCAAATCTAAAGACACTAACAATCAATAGGGACATCTGAAGGGAATTGAGATATGTATATATTAACCATCACAAATAAATTTGCTTGTTAGTATTATATTATTCTCAAAACATTTTCAATATGAATCCACAACAAGGATAATGATTATAAACTGAAACCTATTTATTTACAGCTGATCTATTAGGCCTCCATAGCTCAGCTGTCTAAAGTACATGCTTACAGATCACAGGTGATAATTTGGATGGACTTTACTGGAATGTAAAAAAGAAAGGCCAGTTTGATTGGATTTTATCTTAAATTAACTATTTTCAAAAAGTAAATATGCTTGTGCATAAATGAAAAAAGTTATAATTGAATGTTAAATTTTCAGATTTTGGCTCATACAGAGGTCTATTTTATTAACATTTGTCTTAGCATCTTTATGATTTCCTATGCAAAACTATAATGCATGGTTTTTGAAAAATGAATTTTAAATTGTTCTCCTGGAATGAGCAACTTTTATGTCACTCACAGTCTGAAAATAATTACAAGTTTGTCGTCTGTGAGAAACAAGGTTTAGTTTTAAAATTCCAGTAACTTAAAACTGATCACTAAGCATAAAATTCACTTTATAATTTAATATCACAAAGTTTAAGTGTTAAGATGAGCTCAGATCATAGGGAAGTAGCATAGCAATCTGAATGACAATTAAAGGTTAAAATCCCATCAAAATAACTTTTTCATAAAAAAATATAATTTTTGTTTGTTTTGTCTTTAACTAAAAATATAAAGGGGATGCAGACTAGGGTTAATTGGTTATATCTTTTGAAATCAACTGCCATAACCCTTACCAGTATATGCATAATCCACTAATGCTGCCAATGAATCAGGGTCTACATCTTTCATTTTAATTTCTTCCATTGTTGCTTCTCGCACATCATTTGTAAACATTGCTGCAAAATAATCCGATGCTGCACTTAAAATAAGTCTGTGAGCAGGAATACGTTTGTTTCCAGCCACTAGAACAACATCACATAGTGTCCTTTTACTAACAAATCCTTCCATTTTCTTCATCATTCTCTCTGAGTGGTTCATGGAATGGAAGGAGTCCGGTACCTCCCCCTCCATCTTGTTCTGTTGGTATGTTGTAGCATTATAAGTCTGGTGCACTAGGTACCTGAAATTACAGAACATCAAATTTTTGATAAATTTTTGATAAATTTTAAATGAACAGGTATCTACCCTTAATGTCTTTGAAATTGAAATGATAAATGCAATACTTTAAAGCATTCATGGAGGTGGTGGCCACACAGTTATGCTGGTTGTACCTAATGTAATGAGACAATCTCAAGTCTGACTTACATCTGTATTCTGGAAACTGAGAACATTATACAATACAAACAGCTAAACAAGTCAATGAAGGACAAACACTGATGGTGTGGTTATAATTCTATAACAGGGCTCTTGATCATTACAGATTTGTAGATCTTATTACAGAATATGTGAGAATCATCAAAGAATTGCTGATAATATTACAGAATTTGTTAAAAACTATTTAAAGCTGGATGTTAGTCTGAAAATTAATTAGTTTTTAAAATACAAAGAAAAAATTCTTACAATAATAAATCAAATCATTTGAATTATAATTATTTTGCAGAGTGGAAATAAAAACAAGTTATTTATAACAGATTTAATTGAGTTTGTTATAAAGGCACAGAGTTTTTACAAACTGAAAATAAATTAATTCCTAAAATTAATCACATTTCAACTTAATTATATGAATTAACAAATGATAATGATAGCATAAGTATGTTATTTTATCAGTTTAGATGGTGAATATGTTGACTGATTGTAACGAGATCAGTTTAAAAGCAACTGGTGATACAAGCACATGCATTCTCTCTGCACTCACCACATAGGCACTAGGCTCTGTAATAAAATTAGAATGACTCAATCTACCTTTAGCCTGACATCTAGAACACCTTACACATCAAATCAATAACTAAAATCACACGACTGGTGATTCATATTTTAACATTTTCTGTATGAGTAGTTGTAGTGTCTTAATCACAATGAATCATTCAAATAATGTGATTTTCTCAATTAACTATCATTATATTATTTTGCTTTTATTTTTTGCTCTAAAAACTTCAAATTTCTTACTTCTCATTTTTCAATAAACTGTTAAACTTTCATATGTTTTGCAGGTTTCAAATACATGTATTTTACATTTTACTTTTAATTTAAATTTCTTAAAAATTGAAAATAATGTTGAATTATAATTCTTCAAATCCTGTTGGTCTTTCATTTCTTTACAAGAAAAGTTATATTTTTTTACTAAAAAATTAAAGTCTAAAATATACTTCATTTGATCTGGATTGTCCATTTTAGCAAGTTTACTCCTGTCAGTATTAAACCTGTATAACTGTAAACAATTAATGGTTTTACTCTTAACCTATCAACATGGTCAACACTCAACCAGCTAATAATCCATGGTGTCAACTCAAACCAATTTACCTATTTACAGTCATGACTACTCTGAGAATTTTTGTACGAGATGGTATTTATATAAACTACAAGCTCTTTCTCAGATATTTACTGCATATTGTTGCTCCCACACCTTGTACAACATAACATACATAGTCTATCATCATACAACAAGCACAGCTAGAAAAGAAGAATTTACTTATCCTTCCTGAACACCTAGATCACACTAAATAATATACAGGCTATATCTGTCAATATGCTTCATCTACAACTTTAACATGTTTGGACATGTGGTGGTGTGCTTAGGTTTTCAACTTATGAGTTTAAGACTCAACTGGGTTACAATGAATGTCCTCAAGCAAGTCATTTAATTTCCATTTTCTGTGAAATGAATGGGTACAAACAAAAATGATTTGCAATGGACTAATGTTACATTTAAGTGGACGTTTTTTTTTTTATTTTGATGTCTTATTTAGTTGTTTAATACACTGAAGCCAAAAAGAGTACCATCCAAATGATGGTGCATATAAGTCTATATGTTGACACAGACTTCAATCAACTGATAAAATGTGGATTTTTTATGTTAAAAAACATCTACAGTGTATTTGTCAATAACTGAATTGGAGCCAAAGTGATCTTAAGTAAGTAATAAAATAAAAGCATAAACCAAGATTCAAAACCCCCTTGGCTAGAACTAAGTTTGTTTCCTCCACTTTCAGCCTCCATATAAATAAAACAATCTTGACTTTGATGCTAAATTCCACTCAAATGAAGACAAAATAAGTACTTAAGTACTATCTTAAAGAGTCTGTGGGCTAAAGACAGACTGTTCTTAACAACTTATGCAGTTAGTTGACAAGACTGATATTTATGTCAAAGCATATCCATGTGTCAATTACTGAATTAAAAAATGAAAGTTTCAACACTAATCATTATTTGGTGTATTTAAAGTTTTAGGTACAACACTACATCTATATTAACTACAAAGAGTGTTTTTATAACGAAGTGCATCCTTAAAACTTAATGATTTTAAAATCTGTTCAACAGATGCCATATACACATGTATTTTGAAAGTGAAGAAAAATATAAAAATCTTTTTTGAAAATTATCAATTATCAAATTTTCTTATTTAAGCAGCATTGCTTAAGAGAGCAATGAAAGAAATAAAAATAAAATCAGATTTGAAAAGTGTAACTACTGTGTAATATACCAGCTATGTCTCTGTTTAACATAGGAGCACTGTCACAATACTACCCAATAAAAAAGGTAAACTTTATGCTGATGTCCATTTAGTAAAATATCAAGTTAAGTGACAAAAAATCATTGACAGGATTATATACAGGTGGCCACTGTAGCAGGTTTACTGTCACTATAATTTACAGGTGGCCCCTGTAGCAGGTTTACTGTCACTATAATATATGGGTGGCCACTGAAGCAAGATTACTGTCACTATAATATACATGTGGCCACCTTACAGGTTTACTGTCACTATATTATACAGGTGGCCGCTGTAGCAGGTTTACTATCACTATAATATATGGGTGGCCACTGTAGCAGGTTTACTTGCACTATAATATACAGGTGGCCACTGTAGCAAGATTACTGTCACTATAATATACATGTGGCCACCTTACAAGGTTTACTGTCACTATAATATACAGGTGGCCTCTGTAGAGGTTTACTGCCACTATAATTTACAGGAGGCCACTGTAGCAGGTTTACTGTCACTATAATATATGGGTGGCCACTGAAGCAAGATTACTGTCATTATAATATACATGTGGCCACCTTAGCAGGTTTACTGTCACTATATTATACAGGTGGCCACTGTAGCAGGTTTACTGTCACTATAATATATGGATGGCCACTGTAGAAGGTTTACTTGCACTATAATATACAGGTGGCCACTGTAGCAAGATTACTGTCACTATAATATACATGCGGCCACCTTACAAGGTTTACTGTCACTATAATATACAGGTGGCCTCTGTAGCAGGTTTACTGTCACTTTAATATATGGGTGGCCACTGTAGAAGGTTTGCTATCACTATAATATACAGGTGGCCACTGTAGCAGGTTTACTGTCACTATAATATACAGGTGGCAACTGTAGCAGGTTTACTGTCACTATAATATATGGGTGGCCAATGTAGCAGGTTTACTGTCACTATAATATATGGATGGCCACTGTAGCAGGTTTACTGTCACTATAATATACAGGTGGCCACTGTAGCAGGTTTGCTATCACTATAATATATGGATGGCCACTGTAGCAGGTTTACTGTCACTATAATTTACAGGAGGCCACTGTTGCAGGTTTATTGTCACTATAATATACAGGTGGCCACTGACTAGCAGGTTTACTGTCACTATAATATGTACAGGTGACGACTGTAGCAGGTTTACTATTACTATAATATATGGGTGGCCACCTTAGAAGGTTTACTATCACTATACAGGTGGCCACTGTAGCAGGTTTACTGTCACTATAATATACTGGTGGCCACTGTAGCTGGTTTACTGTCACTATAATATACTGGTGGCCACTGTAGCAGGTTTACTGTCACTATAATATACTGGTGGCCACTGTAGCAGGTTTACTGTCACTATAATATACTGGTGGCCACTGTAGCAGGTTTACTGTCACTATAATATACTGGTGGCCACTGTAGCAGGTTTACTGTCACTATAATTACCTAAACAGAACCTGTTGTACTGGAACATAATCTGAACTGAAGATCAAAAGACATGTTTCATGCAGGTAATAAAAGTTCATTTTACCTGATTATTTAAAAATACTTCAGTGAGTCATAATATGGGAGAATTCACATAATACAGGTTATACTGTATTATCCCCAATTCACAGACTTTAATTTCTAAATTCACAGACTTTAATTTCTTACTTATGAAATATAAATAAGGTTTATGAAACACAAAATTTTACTGTCACAGCTTGATGAATATGATTGTGGCACCATCTATAATTAATATTCAAAATGTCAACAAAAATCCCAACAGAATCTATCCTTTACTATCTGTCACAGAACAATGACAACAATGATGATAAAAATGATTGATTTTATAAAACTAAAATGTATTACATGTAAGTACACATGTACACAAAAACATATATACACATGAAATAAATATTACTATTACACATGGGGTTTTGATTTGTTTAAAAAAACTGGTTTTATGTTACTGTCATACTGACAACATAACTTAAAAACAATAATCAGTCAACAAAAACTGAAACTCAATCAAGACAAATGATTTGTTTCTTTTGAGTAGAATGCTGAAATGCTAATATTTTAATTTTTTATTATTATATATTACATGGGTTTCAGTGATGGTCCAGGGCAGAGCCTAAAATAATTACGATATGTAAAATGTAATATGTATATTACTGTCAGTATTTTAATTTATGTAATGCTTGTAAATTCCTTAGTATTTTCTGTCATTATTTTGAAAATTCTAGTAGCCAAAGATAAAATTTGTTCCCACAATGATTAAAAAGTATGAAATCATTTTAAAAATTATTTTAAAAAGATTCAAAAAGTTAAAGCATATAAATAATGAATTTACTCTTACCTATAGTAACATTTGGCCAGTTTAGCCATCTTGAGACACACTATAAACATACTACCATGACTCAAACAAAACTATACATATTACTTGTATTAATTACATCACATCTCTATTCTAAGTACTTATCACAAATATTCCACAAATTCCATTAATTCATCATTTATCCATTAGTACAATTGAATTCTGACACTTCAGTGATTTCTGTATTCTAAAATCTATAATGTATAAACAGTCAGCATTTAAAACATTTTAAAATCCTCAAGCTAAAAATCAGTTTTGGTCATATTACAAACAAATTGGTGATTCCACAAAACCAATTGGGTGTCACCTATAACGCATGTGGTCCCAAGAGATTTGTCACTGAAAGTGTCATTTCATGGCAAATAATGTACTGTTCATTTTTTGTTATTTAATTCTTATTTCATACACAGCGGGGATCCTATTGTTGGTGTTATGCCATGTGCATATATTCACTTAGATAATTGGATGACATGGATCTAACCTTAAATTTCATTGGTCGATATTGATCAAAGAGAATCAAGTCTAGATCAACCTTTGCATGTGAAGTTATAATTAATTTTAATTCTGGTAATGGAAAAGTCATTAAAACATGCTTTTCTATTTATTGGCTTCTACATGCTGTTATATATATATATATATTTATATATAATGAATGAATTGTAAAATTGCATTACAATTTTCCAATCTAAAAAATTTGTTGCATAGATTTCATTTCATTTATTGATTTTTTAATTTGTGGTTTAATTTTTTAAAACAAAAAATTGTTATATTTAAAATTTATATAAAATATATATATAATATATTTTAAATTTATTTTTGAATTATCTTTATTTTTTTCAATTTGATTTATTCATTTTTTTATCTGTTAATTCATATTTTTTCTAGCCTATATGTTTTTAAACAATATTTTAATAGGACAGAAGTAAGATTGTCAATAATCTGACAGCAGTATGTCAGCAAAAATGTCTTTTTGTCACCATTTGCTGTTGAGCTATGGTAAAACTTATGGTATGAATATCTATGATGACAATTCAAATACAGAAACATATAAAAATTCACACTGTATCTTTTCTGTTCTATGGCAGCTTTGGTGACAGAGTATTGTGTGTTATGGTAATTTACTTGCTGAAAGTTGGCAGGTTTCTTTGAGCATTCTGGTAACCACTACCATCTATGAACTGTCTGCCTTGATATAAGAGAAGCAGGGACTTTCCAAACCAAATATGGTTTCATTTGGCCCAGTAGTTTCAGAGGAGAAGATTAAAATTTATGAATGCATGCATTTACACATGCATGCTTCACCATGCCATAATAATGCTTTTAATTTAAAATATGTTTTCATTTTGAATATATAGGTATAAACAATGGCAATTCAAATAATAGAAATATCCGAAAAGTCACTTCCATGTGACCTTTTGATGTGCCAAGACAAAAATCTGCTACAAGTAACATGACATTTATATATGCTTATTTATTGTTCAGAAAATTTGATTTATGATTTTACATGTTAAATATTACATAAACTTTTAACAGTGGTATTATTGATTCTATAAGATTTAACACTTTTGACATCATTCTCCCATACCAAAACTTTACCATTTATAAACAACAATGATGGATTGGTTAGTTGTAACGTTGTTTAGTGTCACATCAGCAATAATTTGAGTTATTTGCCATGAGAACAAGGTTATTAATGTCTAAGTAATAATCTTAGAACAAGTTTGTGTATGATGTGCATTTGTGTATTATGGTCAGCCTTGTACTAGCGCAACCTCAGGATGACTTTTTGTTAATGTTCTAGCTCATTGAGTCAGTACACTGCAGACATACATACTACTTCTCTAGTTACATCATCCTGACACCAGATAAACCAGTCGATACTAAGTGAGAAAGCAGTATCACAATTTGTATGACTCAGGTTGGATTCAAACCCCCACATTCTGATCTCCACACCAATGATAGAGAAAAGGTGCATATTCTTTATCAATCAACATAACTTAAATTTTAAATTTTTTTAATGTGACTATACAAATGAATTGTATGCACCGGTAAGTTGGTGGTAACCCTTTATGCTTTAAATCTAACATTGATGGAATTACCTGTAAGCCACTTAAAGATACAGATAGCATCAATAATGCTGATAAAACTATGAAATCGACTCATTTCACCAAATCTGAAGTGTAGGTTGAGGTGAAATAGTGTTTTACAACTAATCAAAAATATTCCATTATTTTGATAGATTTGAAGTTACAAAGACAGCAGAAACTGACTGTAACTTCATGGACTATTAGACTGCAGAATACTGACTGTAACTTCATGGACTAAAGACTGCAGAATACTACTGTAACTTCATGGACTATAGACTGCAGAATACTGACTGTAACGTCATGGACTAAAGACAGCAGAATACTGACTGTAACGTCATGGACTATAGACTGCAGAATACTGACTGTAACTTCATGGACTATACACTGCAATATACTGACTGTAACTTCATGGACTATAGACTGCAGAATACTGACTGTAACGTCATGGACTAAAGACAGCAGAATACTGACTGTAATTTCATGGACTATAGACTGCAGAATACTGACTGTAACGTCATGGACTAAAGACAGCAGAATACTGACTGTAACTTCATGGACTATAGACTGCAGAATACTGACTATAACTTCATGGACTATAGACTGCAGAATACTGACTGTAACTTCATGGACTAAAGACTGCAAAATACTGACTATAACTTCATGGACTATAGATTGCAGAATACTGACTGTAACGTCATGGTCTAAAGACTGCAGAATACTGACTGTAACTTCATGGACTAAAGACTGCAGAATACTGACTGTAACGTCATGGACTAAAGACTGCAGAATACTGACTGTAACTTTATGGACTAAAGACTGCAGAATACTGACTGTAACTACATGGACTAAAGACAGCAGAATACTGACTATAACTTCATGGACTAAAGACTGCAGAATACTGACTGTAACATCATGGACTAAAGACAGCAGAATACTGACTGTAACTTCATTGACTAAAGACAGCAGAATACTGACTGTAACTTCATGGACTAAAGACAGCAGAATACTGACTATAATTTCATGGACTAAAGACAGCAGAATACTGACTGTAATGTCATGGACTAAAGACAGCAGAATACTGACTGTAACTTCATGGACTAAAGACAGCAGAATACTGACTATAACTTCATGGACTAAAGACAGCAGAATACTGACTGTTACGTCATGGACTAAAGACAGCAGAATACTGACTGTAACTTCATGGACTAAAGACTGCAGAATACTGACTGTAACTTCATGGACTAAAGACTGCAGAATATTGACTGTAACTTCATGGACTAAAGACTGCAGAATATTGACTGTAACTTCATGGGCTAAAGACTGCAGAATACTGACTGTAACTTCATGGACTAAAGACTGCAGAATACTGACTGTAACTTCATGGACTAAAGACTGCAGAATACTGACAGTAACTTCATTGACTAAAGACTGCAGAATACTGACTGTAACTTCATGGACTAAAGACTGCAGAATACTGACTGTAACTTCATGGACTAAAGACTGCAGAATACTGACTGTAACTTCATGGACTAAAGACTGCAGAATACTGACTGTAACTTCATGGACTAAAGACTGCAGAATACTGACTGTAACTTCATGGACTAAAGACTGCAGAATACTGACTGTAACTTCATGGACTAAAGACTGCAGAATACAGACTGTAACTTTACGGACTAAAGACAGCAGAATACTGACTGTAACGTCATGGACTAAAGACTGCAGAATACTGACTGTAACTTCATGGACTAAAGACAGCAGAATACTGACTGTAACATCATGGACTAAAGACTGCAGAATACTGACTGTAACTTCATGGACTAAAGACTGCAGAATACTGACTGTAATGTCATGGACTATAGACTGCAGAATACTGACTGTAACTTCATGGACTAAAGACTGCAGAAAACTGACTGTAACATCATGGACTAAAGACTGCAGAATACTGACTGTAACTTTATGGATTCTAAAGACTGCAGAATACTGACTGTAATGTCATGGACCAAAGACTGCAGAATACTGACTGTAACGTCATGGACTAAAGACTGCAGAATACTGACTGTAACGTCATGGACTAAAGACTGCAGAATACTGACTGTAACTTCATGGACTAAAGACTGCAGAATACTGACTGTAACTTCATGGACTATAGACTGCAGAATACTGACTGTAACTTCATGGACTAAAGACAGCAGAATACTGACTGTAACGTCATGGACTAAAGACTGCAGAATACTGACTGTAACATCATGGACTATAGACTGCAGAATTCTGACTGTAACTTCATGGACTAAAGACTGCAGAATACTGACTGTAACATCATGGACTAAAGACTGCAGAATACTGACTGTAACTTCATGGACCAAAGACAGCAGAATACTGACTGTAACTTCATAGACTATAGACTGCAGAATACTGACTGTAACTTCATGGGCTAAAGACTGCAGAATACTGACTGTAACTTTATGGATTAAAGACAGCAGAATACGGACTGTAACTTCATGAACTAAACACTGCAAAATACTGACTGTAACTTCATCAACTAAAGACTGCAGAATACTGACTGTAACTTCATTGGCTAAAGACAGCAGAATACTGACTGTAACGTCATGGACTAAAGACTGCAGAATACTGACTGTAAATTTATGGACTAAAGACTGCAGAATACTGACTGTAACTTAATGGGCTAAAGACAGCAGAATACTGACTGTAACATCATGGACTAAAGACAGCAGAATACTGACTGTAACTTTGTGGATTCTAAAGACTGCAGAATACTGACTGTAATGTCATGGGCTAAAGACTGCAGAATACTGACTGTAACGTCATGGACTAAAGACTGCAGAATACTGACTGTAACTTCATGGACTAAAGACAGCAGAATACTGACTGTAACTTCATAAACTAAAGACAGCAGAATACTGACTGTAACTTCATGGTCTAAAGACTGCAGAATACTGACTGTAACTTCATGGACTAAAGACAGCAGAAAGACTGCAGAATACTGACTGTAAAGTCACGGACTATGAATGTTAAACAACTACATATAATGTTCCTTTTAAGAACATGCACTGCTACAAACAACACAAATACTTGTATCTAAATAATGTAAAAATAACTGAATTAGATTAACCATTTAACCATGCAACATGTGCAGTAAGGAAATAAAAAATGTGTCTGCCTTCTATAAAATTTTAAAGACTGTTTCCAGTACAAGTAGACTTATTTATTACAACTAAATCTTCTCCAAATCCATCAAATGTCTTGTTTTACTTTCATCTTGTAAAAAATATAATTACTTGAAGCCCACATCTGATTTAAATCAAATTTAGAATACATAAATACATCAATTAATGTTTGATATAAATTCCACCAAAATGTCCTTCTATGCCCCTAGTACAGGTTAAATTACTGATGTAAACCTGGCATCAATCTCAACTTCTACATCCAAAAAAGTATACACTAGGTTTAAAAGAGATATGACAAAAATATTGTTCATATACACAAAGTTGTTTGTACTTACACAACAGTAAGACTATTGTAATCCTCTATATTTTCTCTCATGTAATTGTATTGGCAGAGTGTATACAGGATTATATTTGTTTTTCTGACTGGTATCTATGAAGAACACATGCTCTTGTTTTCTCTAGATGGACCCTCAAATTATTTGGCACATGACTTATAGGTTACCCTGTGCTGGGAACAATAATCACTTGTAAGTTAAACACATATTTTCTGATTTATCTCTGTTTTTAAATATTTTCTTGCCAAGTAAAACAAGTGTTTAGATATTGAATTCAGATAATATATCATTCTTAAGCAAAATGATGTATAACTGAGTTTCAAAGATAGCAAAATATTGTCTGAAAGTTTGGTGTACACAAGGGAAAATGGGGGATGAGGGTTTATTAATCATCTTTTTTTCACAGATAAAAAATGTATAAAAAATAAATAATTTCAATATAGGTTTTTTCACTTTTTTAAGTGAAGAAAAGTACCGGTATTGATAATCACATTCACCAGTAGGGCTGGGTACCTCCAGGAAATTTATACCACGGTATACCACAGTTTTTTACTATTTACTGCAATAAATACCACGGTATACCACAATTGTTTCCAGAGATGCTTTGAATGCGCTCAATTCAAAATATTTTAACTTCATTAACAAGTTACTCGGTTGTTATTACTAAAGAAATCAAAACATTGAAAATTAACTTTTATTCATTTGCTAAAAACTTTAGAAGCACTTCTTATACAGTTCACGGTTAAGATTCAAACAAACACACCCATGGCGTCACTGGTAATTATTTTTAGATTGAAAATCCCAGAAGTATATCTTTGTTAAAGTTTTGCCGTTTAGAGCGTTTACCATCATTAAAGAAAAATACATCATTTAAGCATGGGAGTAAAGATTATGTCATTAAATACCCGTATTTCCTGACGATACCGCAGTATACCAGGTAGTACCGCAAGATAAAAAACCACGGTTACTGGTAATACAGCACAACTATATTCACCAGTGAACCAAATAATCAATATCCTTAATCATTTGTGTAGAATGTTCTGGTATTCACTGTCATCAGTGAACCACATGATCAATATCCTTAATCATTTGTGTAGAATGTTCTGGTAATCACAGTCACCAGTGAACCACATGATCAATACCATTAATCAATTGTGTAGAATGTTCTGGTAATCGCAGTCACCAGTGAACCACATGATTAATACCATTAATCAATTGTGTAGAATGTTCTGGTAATCGCAGTCACCAGTGAACCACATGATTAATACCATTAATCAATTGTGTAGAATGTTCTGGTAATCGCAGTCACCAGTGAACCACATGATTAATACCATTAATCAATTGTGTAGAATGTTCTGGTAATCGCAGTCACCAGTGAACCACATGATTAATACCATTAATCATTTGTGTAGAAATTACTGGTAATCACAGTCACCAGTGAACCACAAGATTAATACTCTTAATCATTTGTTGAATGTTCTGGTAATTACAGTCACCAGTGAACCACATGATCAATACCCTTATTCATTTGTGTAGAATGTTCTGGTAATCACAGTCACCAGTGAACCACATGATCAATACCCTTATTCATTTGTGTAGAATGTTCTGGTAATCACAGTCACCAGTGAACCAAATTATCAACACCATTAATCAATTGTGTAGAATGTTCTGGTAATCACAGTCACCAGTGAACCACATGATTAATATCCTTAATCAATTGTGTAGAATGTTCTGGTAATCACAGTCACCAGTGAACCACAAGATTAATACCCTTAATCATTTGTGTAGAATGTTCTGGTAATTACAGTCACCAGTGAACCACATGATCAATACCATTAATCATTTGTGTAGAATGTTCTGGTAATCACAGTCACCAGTGAACCACATGATCAATACCCTTAATCATTTGTGTAGAATGTTCTGGTAATCACAGTCACCAGTGAACCACAAGATTAATACCCTTAATCATTTGTGTAGAATGTTCTGGTAATTACAGTCACCAGTGAACCACATGATCAATACCATTAATCATTTGTGTAGAATGTTCTGGTAATCACAGTCACCAGTGAACCAAATGATCAATACCATTAATCATTTGTGTAGAATGTTCTGGTAATCACAGTCACCAGTGAACCAAATGATCAATACCCTTAATCATTTGTGTAGAATGTTCTGGTAATTACAGTCACCAGTGAACCAAATGATCAATACCCTTAATCATTTGTGTAGAATGTTCTGGTAATCACAGTCACCAGTGAACCAAATGATCAATACCCTTATTCATTTGTGTAGAATGTTCTGGTAATCACAGTCACCAGTGAACCAAATGATCAATACCCTTAATTATTTGTGTAGAATGTTCTGGTAATCACAGTCACCAGTGAACCAAATGATCAATACCCTTAATTATTTGTGTAGAATGTTCTGGTAATCACAGTCACCAGTGAACCAAATAATCAATACCCAGTCACCAGTGAACCACATGATCAATACCATAAATCAATTGTGTAGAATGTTCTGGTAATCACAGTCACCAGTGAACCACACGATCAATAGTGTAGAATGTTCTGGTAATCACAGTCACTCAACTGTATAGGTTATAAAATTTTAGTACCAAAATTAAACAAATATTATATACATTACCAGTTACAATTTATACCACCTCCCAATTCACACTAGAATTAACTGGTACCCTTCTGAATTTTTCAAGAGATTTGACTTAACTGCTGAATTCAGATAAAATTTTTAGAGATACATATGATTCTTCATATAGGTCTATTGACATAAATTTATACATTGTTTATAAGTTTAATATATACATTGTGTATCCATAAGAATTACATGTGTCATAATTAAAGGAAGTCAGTACAGAGTTATAACACTGTAAATGTAAATATTTGTGAGATTTGTCAGACTCTGCTGTGTATGACATCACCAAATTTGAAGTAGTCAAAGTTTGCATTCAGCACTGATTTTTATATTTTCATTGGTCCATCATGGGAGGCTGTTGTACAAACTTTTGCATAATTTGCATAGCAAATGTAGGTACAGCATTCATTCAGATTATTTTTCAATGACCCCAATGAAAATAAGAATCAATGTTTATAATTAAATTTAAAGCATATATAAATCAAACAAGAGAATAACTTTTTACAATTTTTGCTTTTAATAACTTTAAAAATGGTTTTAGAAAACAAAAACAATACTCACTGTTGCCATCACCAATATTTGTTATGTCATAGGTAAGAGATCACAAACAATTTGGCATGTAAGTAGGCATGGTTAATTAGCATTTGAGTAACTGAGAAATGAACCAAAGATATTTTTGTCTTTCAACCAATAACATCATTTAAAATTTGTCAAATTTAATTACCGGTATAAAAACTTGAAAATGTCAGTGTCTTTGTATAAGATTCTAAATAGTCAATGCTTATGTATGACATCATCAAATTTTGACACAGTCAGCATAACTGATATGTGTATGATATCATCAAAACTTGATACAATTACTATATATGACATAAAAACTGATGTAATAAGCAAATGATGTATAATATTATCAAAATTTGCTTTAGAGAGGTAAAAAATAATGTATCACAATATACCAAGACTTCTGCCTCCTCAACCAGTAGTTCAGTTTAATGCTTCAGATGATTTCATCAATATCAATGTGGTCTGCAGTTCTGGATTATAGATGAAACCAGACTATACAGTGAAAACAAATGATTGATAACTTAATGACAAACTTTATCAAAGATCTGCTCAAGTGGAATTTGAACCTTAAGTCAGTGTGAGGTGCCAACGCTTTAGACCATCCAGGCATTAAGGTCTTAATAAGAGACATATTGACTGCCTACTACAGAGTTAAGATAAACCAAATACAGGGAAGAGAAATATTGACTTCCCACCATAAAGTAAAGATCCATCAAATACAGATACATGACATACTGACTGCCCACAATACAGCAAAAATCCACCAATTACAGATACAAGACATACTGACTGCCCACAAAACAGCAAAAATCCACCAAGTACAGATACAAGACATACTGACTGCCCACAATACAGCAAAAAAAACACCAAGTACAGATACAAGACATACTGACTGCCCACAATAAAGCAAAGATCCACCAAGTACAGATACAAGACATACTGACAACCTATTATAAGGTAAAGATCCACCAAATACAGATACAAGACATACTGACTGCCAACCATAAAGCAAAGATCCACCAAGTACAGATACAAGACATACTGACTGCCCACAATAAAGCAAAGATCCATCAAGTACAGATACAAAACATACTGACTGCCCACAATAAAGCAAAGATCCACCAAGTACAGATACAAGACATACTGACTGCCTATCATCAGGTCAAGATCCACCAAATACAGATACAAGACATACTGACTGCCCACCATAAAGCAAAAATCCAACAAGTACAGATACAAGACATACTGACTGTCCACAATAAAGCAAAGATCCACCAAGTACAGATACAAGACATACTGACTGCCTATCATAAGGTCAAGATCCACCAAATACAGATACAACACATACTGACTGCCCACCATAAAGCAAAGATCCACCAAGTACAGACACAAGACATACTAACTGCCCACAATAAAGCAAAGATCCACCAAATACAGATACAAGACATACTGACTGCCTATCATAAGGTGAAGATCCACCAAGTACAGATATAAGACATACTGACTGCCCACAATAAAGCAAAGATCCACCAAATACAGATACAAGACATACTGACTGCCTATCATAAGGTGAAGATCCACCAAGTACAGATACAAGACATACTGACTGTCTATAATAAAGTAAAAATCCACCAAATCAGATACAAGACATACTGACTGCCTATCATAAGGTAAAGATCCACCAAGTACAGATACAAGACATACTGACTGCCTACCATAAAGTAAAAATCTACCAAATCAGATACAAGACATAATGACTGCCTACCATAAAGTAAATATCCACCAAGTACAGATACAAGACATACTAACTGCCCACAATAAAGCAAAAATCCACCAAATCAGATACAAGACATACTGACTGCCTATCATAAGGTTAAGATCCACCAAGTACAGATACAAGACATACTGACTGCCTACCATAAAGTAAAAATCTACCAAATCAGATACAAGACATAATGACTGCCTACCATAAAGTAAAGATCCAACAAAATATTGACTGCCTACCATAAAGTAAAATTCCACCAAATCAGATACAAGACATATGACTGTCTATCATAAAGTAAATATCCACCAAGAACAAGATCATAAAGTAAATATCCACCAAGTACAAGATCATAAAGTAAATATCCACCAAGTACAAGATCATAAAGTAAATATCCACCAAGTACAAGATCATAAAGTAAATATCCACCAAGTACAAGATCATAAAGTGAATATCCACCAAGTACAAGATCATAAAGTGAATATCCACCAAGTACAAGATCATAAAGTAAATATCCACCAAGTACAAGATACAAGACATATTGACTGCCTACCATAAAGTAACAAGAGGCCCAAAAGGGCCTGTGGAGCTCAACTGACAAAAATGGTTCTTGTGCCTTCATTTATATAAACTCAGTACAGGGACTTGAGCTGACGTTAAATGCTAAATATAAAAGCTGTAGGCCTTACAGTTTCAGAGAAGAATATTTTTAAATTTGACTTCCCATATAAGTATATGTAGATATATGTGCCCCTTGGTGGGACCAAAAATGGCCCAGGGGCCTTTATTTGTACGAACCTGGTAAAGGGACTTGAGCTGATTATGAAAGCTTAAAGCCTTACAGTTTCAGAGAAGAAGATTTTTATATTTGATTTCCCATATATGCATATGTAGATATATTGGCCCTTAGGGTGGGACCAAAAATGGCCCAGGGGCCACCATTTGTACAAACTTGGTAAACGGACTTGAGCTGATGTTAAATGCCAAATATAAAAGCATTATGCCTTACAGTTTCAGAGAAGAAAATTTTTTAATTTGATTTCCAATATATATATATGCAGATATATGGACCCCTGGGGTGGGGCCAAAAATGGACCGGGGACCACCATTTGTAAAAACTTGGTAAAGGGCCTCAAGCTGATATTAACTGCCAAATATGAAAGCTTAAGGCTTCATGGTTTCAGAGAAGAAGATTTTCAAAGTTGATATCTCATTATAAGCCATATATGCATATGCAGATATATGGACCCCTGGGGTGGGGCCAAAAATCGACCGTGGGCAACCATTTGTACAAACTTGGTAAAGGGGCTCAAGCTGATATTAACTGCCAAATATGAAAGCTTAAGGCTTCATGGTTTTAGAGAAGAAGATTTTCAAAGTTGATTTTCCATTTAAAGCCATATATGCATATGCATATATATATGGACCCCTGGGGTGGGGCCAAAAATAGACCGGGGGCTACCATTTGTTCAAACTTGGTAAAGGGGCTCAAGCTGATATTAACTGCCAAATATGAAAGCTTAAGGCTTCATGGTTTCAGAGAAGAAGATTTTCAAAGTTGATTTTCCATTATGAGCCATATATGCATATGCATATATATATGGACCCCTGGGGTGGGGCCAAAAATAGACCGGGGGCTACCATTTGTTCTAACTTGGTAAAGGGGCTCAAGCTGAAATTAACTGCCAAATATGAAAGCTTAAGGCTTCATGGTTTCAGAGAAGAAGATTTTCAAAGTTGATTTTCCATTATGAGCCATATATGCATATGCTGATATACGGACCCCTGGGGTGGGGCCAAAAATGGACCGGGGGCCACCATTTGTACAAACTTGGTAAAGGGGCTCAAGCTGATATTAACTGCCAAATATGAAAGCTTAAGGCTTCATGGTTTCAGAGAAGAAGATTTTCAAAGTTGATTTTCCATTATGAGCCATATATGCATATGCTGATATACGGACCCCATGGGTGGGGCCAAAAATGGACAGGGGGCCACCATTTGTACAAACTTGGTAAAGGGGCTCCAGCTGATATTAACTGCCAAATATGAAAGCTGAAGGCTTCATGGTTTCAGAGAAGAAGTTTTTCAAAGTTGATTTTCCATTATAAGCCATATATGCATATGCAGATATATGGACCCCTGGGGTGGGGCCAAAAATAGACCGGGGGCCACCATTTGTACAAACTTGGTAAAGGGGCTCAAGCTGATATTAACTGCCAAATATGAAAGCTTAAGGCTTCATGGTTTCAGAGAAGAAGATTTTCAAAGTTGATTTTCCATTATAAGCCATATATGCATATGCAGATATATGGACCCTTGGGGTGGGGCCAAAAATAGACCGGGGGTCACCATTTGTACAAACTTGGTAAAGGGGCTCAAGCTGATATTAACTGCCAAATATGAAAGCTTAAGGCTTCATGGTTTCAGAGAAGAAGATTTTCAAAGTTGCTTTTCCATTTTAAGCCATATATGCATATGCAGATATATATGGACCCCTGGGGTGGGGCCAAAAATAGACCGGGGGCTACCATTTGTTCAAACTTGGTAAAGGGGCTCCAGCTGATATTAACTGCCAAATATGAAAGCTTAAGGCTTCATGGTTTCAGAGAAGAAGATTTTCAAAGTTGATTTTCCATTATGAGCCATATATGCATATGCATATATATATGGACCCCTGGGGTGGGGCCAAAAATAGACCGGGGGCTACCATTTGTTCTAACTTGGTAAAGGGGCTCAAGCTGATATTAACTGCCAAATATGAAAGCTTAAGGCTTCATGGTTTCAGAGAAGAAGATTTTCAAAGTTGATTTTCCATTATGAGCCATATATGCATATGCTGATATACAGACCCCTGGGGTGGGGCCAAAAATGGACCGGGGGCCACCATTTGTACAAACTTGGTAAAGGGGCTCAAGCTGATATGAACTGCCAAATATGAAAGCTTAAGGCTTCATGGTTTCAGAGAAGAAGTTTTTCAAAGTTGATTTTCCATTATAAGCCATATATGCATATGCAGATATATGGACCCCTGGGGTGGGGCCAAAAATAGACCGGGGGTCACCATTTGTACAAACTTGGTAAAGGGGCTCAAGCTGATATTAACTGCCAAATATGAAAGCTTAAGGCTTCATGGTTTCAGAGAAGAAGATTTTCAAAGTTGATTTTCCATTATAAGCCATATATGCATATGCAGATATATGGACCCCTGGGGTGGGGCCAAAAATGGACCGGGGGCCACCATTTGTACAAACTTGGTAAAGGGGCTCAAGCTGATATTAACTGCCAAATATGAAAGCTGAAGGCTTCATGGTTTCAGAGAAGAAGATTTTCAAAGTTGATTTTCCATTATAAGCCTTATTTTCACTTTTTACGAAGTACGACAGAAAAACGCTAAAAACGCGTAACCTAGTTTTTGACAGAATTTCACGAAATGTACAACCTACATGTTTAAGGGTGTCTAGAAGCTAAATATCACATCAGATTTTGAATATAACCCATGGTTTCAGAGAAGAAGCTTATTTTAGGTTTTTTACATTCTAGGTCGCTGTGACCTACTTTTGGTTGCCATGGAAACCAATTGTACAAATTTTCATCTACTCCTTCTAAGGATCATTCCTGCAAAGTTTTGCTAAAATTGGCCCAGTAGTTTCTGAGTTTTTGCTGTTAACGGACGCATGCACGCACGCACGCACGCACGCACGCGCGCATCATGCCATAAGCTCATCTGGCTTTAGCCAGTTGAGCTAAAAATCTACCAAATCAGATACAAGACATATTGACTGCCTACCATAAAGTAAAAATCTACCAAATCAGATACAAGACATATTGACTGCCTACCATAAAGTAAAAATCTACCAAATCAGATACAAGACATATTGACTGCCTACCATAAAGTAAAAATCTACCAAATCAGATACAAGACATATGACTGTCTACCATAAAGTAAAGATCCAACAAAATATTGACTGCCTACCATAAAGTAAAATTCCACCAAATCAGATACAAGACATATGACTGTCTACCATAAAGTAAAGATCCAACAAAATATTGACTGTCTACCATAAAGTAAAATTCCACCAAATCAGATACAAGACATATGACTGTCTACCATAAAGTAAAGATCCAACAAAATATTGACTGCCTACCATAAAGTAAAATTCCACCAAATCAGATACAAGACATATGACTGTCTACCATAAAGTAAAGATCCAACAAAATATTGACTGCCTACCATAAAGTAAAATTCCACCAAATCAGATACAAGACATATGACTGTCTACCATAAAGTAAAGATCCAACAAAATATTGACTGCCTACCATAAAGTAAAATTCCACCAAATCAGATACAAGACATATTGACTGCCCACCATAAAGCAAAGATCCACCAAGTACAGACACAAGACATACTGACTGCCTACCATAAATTAAAATTCCACCAAATCAGATACAAGACATATGACTGTCTACCATAAAGTAAAGATCCAACAAAATATTGACTGCCTACCATAAAGTAAAGATCCACCAAATACAGATACATGTACGAGGAATACTGTACACAAATTTTGTATCTTCGCCATAAAAATGAGCTGAAAATAACTTTCTCAGATAAGTATTATATCAACTCCCTAGGTAACTCAATTATTCATGTAACATAGATATAGGTATATACATGTTTTGTATTCAATTCAAATAGATGTGCCACACTGGAATCAATCAAGTACATGTACTTTGTTGATGTAACAAAAACTCAAAAAACTCCATTAATGATTAAAAGCATAAAACAATTCCATTTTGGAAATATTAACCAGTATAAAATATTTATATCAAATAACTTATATATCATATTTTATCAATTATTACTTAATGGTTCATATTACTTGTATTTTTTAATTTACAATTAAAATGACTTATCAAGAGTTAAATGATAATGTTAATATTACAAGGTATATGTAAAAATTTCATTTGGGAATTAATTGGTAGTCTAGTTGATGGGAGGTGTTATTTTACAAGAAACATGTACATGTATTTTGATATTTTTTTAACCATAGAAAAATAAATAATAAATTTAAATGTTTAGAGTATCTCTATCCCTAAATGGTGAAAGCAGATGTCTTTTTTCAAGGACTTATGTTCATTATTCTCATGTATCATGACAATTACTGTAATTCTAAAAGAGAAATTGCATTAAATTCGGACAAAATAGAATCCTGAATTTTTTTTTATAATATCTACTTAACGATAACAAGCAACATTAAAACGTTCAGACAAATCAAATTGCTAACCTTAGTTACAGCTGAAAATGACCTTTTAAAATAAATGCTACTAGTATATGTTTTGGGTTTGATATAAATCAAATCAATAAAGAGAACTTTTACAATAACCAGCTAAGTCATCTTGATTTGAAATGAAGATAAAAAATAACTAAATGTTTTTGGTATTTTACAGTGTTCATGCTCCCCACCTTAAAGTTTTCTCTTAATAAACTATGATATATAACAACAATTTTTTAATCTTAAATCTATCTATCTGACCAAATTAATTACCGATTATAATAAAAAAACAAGGAATTCTGAAAAATTTTGAAGAGAAACTGAAAAACAAACTTAAAACATTTTTTATCAATGTCATGACTTTGTTTTTTTTTAAATCTTACACAACTGTCTGATAAAGAAAGGAGAAAAAACCAGCATGTTAAAATATAAAATCACAGTCAGCACATGATTATATACACATCCTTCCGTAATGATGTGTTTGTCTGTAACCACTTCATTTATCTTATTTTATGTAAAGGTTACATCCTGGAATTAGGCATTGTGTTAATAAGGATACATCTTATATATATATATATATATATATATATATATATATATATATATATATATATACTATGTTTCCATAAATTTAAAATTACTAGTAGCCAAATTTCAAACATTTGTGAAAATATTGTCTTTTTTAAAGTATTTTCTCACAAATTTGCTAAAATATGTTACTTTTGAAAGAATTTCTCAGAAATTAGTAGCCAATGGCGATTTTGGCTACCAAGAATGGAAACATAGTATATATATATATATATATATATATATATATATATATATATATATTTATATATAAAGTTTTGATGAATTAAGACGACACCAGTTGCAGTTGAAGGTGAAATGTTAGGAAATATACCGGTAAATGAGGTTTCTTGTTCTTTGTCATGCCTTGGCTAAATGAGATATAAAAAGTTTCATTTTTATCTCAAGATGTCACCCAGTTACTGTATGTAGCTTAATGGCATATAGAACCACAGTTATAAGGTTTGGATGGGAATTCAAGTTATATTTATGTTCCATTGTCATGTTATCCTAAATCTGAGATCAAACCCACAACCTCATCCTTAAACTCACCTCCTGATCCTGTGCATTTAGAAAAATTATTTTCATAATCAGTACCTTAAGGGCCAAACAAAGTCCAGATTCACAACCTCCCTTACATATCAATTGATTGACTATATCTACTAAACTTTCAAAGTTGCTCTACAAAGTGACGTACAAGGTAAAAAAAAAAACTCTTATTAACTCAGTGAACAACTAGACAAAGTTTTGTTTAGCACAGAGGTTCAATGATGCATAACGTCAACAGCTGCAGATTATGTTAAATGATGCATAATGATAAATCACTTAATTATGATGACATAGGAAAAGATAATAAAACATGAGACAGATGAAGACCATGCACAAAGAAATATTGACCAGAAATATCACTATAAATTAATAAAATTTCATATAAACCTTGGACCTTCTTAAAAACAAGTCTATCATATCACAACTATCTGACATATTTAAATCAAATAGAATATCAGGAAGTAGGAGTATAGTCACCAAATATTCTTAAAGCTATGGGACAATAACATTCACTTCAGAAAACCCATACAGCTATTGATGTCAAAACAAAACAAATCTTGTGAATGTTGTTCTATGTAATATGTTGTAATGGATAAAATCATCCTGAAAAGTATTTGGACAATTTAACTCTCTCTCTCCTACAAATAATATTAAAATGGTTTTCATTGGAATTGCCATAAGCTTTATGTCCTTTATGACTGGAGGTGAGAACATCAGGTGATATTACTGGTGGTTCTATAAATGTGTGTGTGTGTGGGGGGGGGGGGTTAAAAGTAATAACTCTTGATATGCACATAAATTATTAATCTTAATCCACATTTAGAGACATATTAAATGTTTGCACCTTTCTTTACATAAACAATTTATAGACATTACATTTTGAAGTTGACAATAAACTTTCACTGCGAAGTTTATAAAGTTTATTAATAGATACACCAGACATAATATCATATACACAGGAAGTTTACCTTTTCATTGTTGACAACACATTGACCCCACTTAGTTCATTTTGTTGTGATTCTTCCTCCATTTATAAAATACTTGTTTCCAACTTTTCACATTTATTCCATATTGAGTAACTTATAAACAATCTGTAAATTCTCTACATATTAACTGTCTGACCAGTCAAGATTGAGATATGAACAAAGGCAACAAATGATTTCACATATGTACACTATTAAATTAGGTCACAACATTTAAGGTGGTCATGTGACCAGGTATTATGTCAAGACACCTATAGGGCTGCTAACTGTCAATCATTTCTCAAAAAATGTAATTAGGTACTTGATATACCTGATTAAGTTAAAATCTTAAAAAATCATCAATTAATTCTTATCAATTTTATTTTTTATGTTTACCAGTGACATTTTAAATGTAACTGTATACACAATTTAATTTTTTAAGTAAAAGTTTATCCTATCCTCCTCCCCCTCCCCCTAGATTGTGATATACCACACCCTGTATGTTACATAGGGAAAAATACCTGAAGACATTTTATGATGGGAATTTTATTACCATCTACAGACACAAACATTTTTTTGTTATTTTATGTTCATTAAACTTATTACATAAGTTTTAAAACACAATTTTATTTTAAAAGAACCAATAAACAACCTTGTGAATTTTAGGTAACATTTAAAAGGAATTTATTTTCCTGCATTACAAATGAATGCCATAAAATTGCATTTTAAAACATTATTACTGTAAATTTTTTTCTTAATTTAAACTGAATCTATCTTCAAGTCAATAGATTGATATTCAAATCAAATTTTATTGTAAAACTATTATAATTGAAGTTTAGAAAATATATTAATGCTATTTTTGTGAACTGATTCCAATACAATAAATAATAACTTTATTGGTACTTATATCCGAATAAGGATTGAACCATACAAAAAAAATTAATACAACAATAATTCATACAACAATACAACAACAAACAAAAGAAAAAGTACAATACAATGAAACACAAGAAAAAATACAATACAATGATACAGATAGAGTACAGTTTCAAGAGCAATTGGCCAAAATGGAGCTATCTCTTAGTCTAAGCGACTCTTTCATAAAACTCCCAATAATGGACAAATGTTACATGTTTGGATTAAGTAAGTAATAAAGTTTTTGTTCACTACTTTTGATATTAAAATCAGAATAATCTTTTACTAAGGTATTAAATAGTGAAATTCTAATAGAGCTATTAATACTACAATTTAGAAAGAAATGGCTCTCATCCTCAATAGAACTACAAATTTTACAAAGTCTATTTTCTCTCTTCAAATTTTTATACCGGCCTCTCTCAATTTCCAAACAATGGTCACTTATTCTAAATTTTGTAAATAATTTCCTGTATGAAAAATTATGATGGAGTAAATAAGGTTCCAAGTCAGAGTCCTGTTTAATGTTTTTGTACAGGCCTAACTTTGAGGTTTCTGGGTTTATAGATTTTATTTTATTTAGAACAATATCAGAATAATATATATTAACAATGTATTTGATCTTTTTTTTTTTAAATTTTGGCTTCAGAAGATTAAATGGTAAAGAAAAATCAATATCATCAAGAATATCAGTAAAATGTAATTCTTCCATAACTTTTTCAATGAATGAATACCATGTATATATTGACTCGTTAGCTAGAAGTTTATTAACTTCAAAAGCTTCTTTCAGAAGGGGGTTTATTTTAGAAGAAATTAACCTAGCGTAATATAGCAAAGCTTGGGTCTTAATATAACTTTCTACAGGAAACCTACCCAATTCTGAACGACAAGCAAAATTGCTAACAGACCTTTTAACACCAAGAATAAATTTACAGAATTTCAGATGAATTTTCTCAAACTGATACTGGTCTGAAAATGTTAGGTTATCAATGGTTTTGTCAGTTTTTTCTGCTCTTTTAGCAGAATTAAAATACTTTTGAAAATTATCCATAAACCAAATTTCAGAATTATAGGTTAAAATTGGACGTACCAGTTGATCAAACAATTTACAAGATAAGGTAGTAGGAATATTTATATAATTGTCCAGATAATTTTTCATAAAATGCAAAATTTTCAGACCTTTTCTTGATAATTCAGTGGACGCAGATCTCCTTTAAAATTTATTATATTTCCCCAAAAATTGTATTCCTTAACTTCAGGTAGACTAGTATCATTGTAGAATAAGAATAGTGTCTCTTTGTAACATTGTTAAAAAGTGAGAATTTTGGTCTTTGCAGTGTTTACTGTCAACTGCCATCTAAAACAGTACTTTTGAAGATTATTTAAAGCATTTTGAAGGCACGCATGTGATTCAGAGAGAATAATTAAATCGTCTGCAAAGCTGAGACTACATGACTTATTTAGAGAAGGTGGGTGACAACTTGAGTCAAAATACACAGTAAGGTTTGTCAACTTTTTGGTAACTGACAATCTCTGTTCATCTTGATGGGTTGGGAAGTCACTTACCTTGTGGCAGGTTAATATCCTTTTATCATATTGTTTCAATTCAAGGTACATGTAGTTGAATCCAAAAAAGTAATGGTAATGGGTGGGGAGGTAACTGATCAGCTACATTGTTTATAGTATCTTGCTAGTGTAACAGGAGGGAGAAAAATGCAGGGTCGAACCCGGGACCTGCCACACTATAGGGGAGTGCTCTTCCACTGAGCTACCCAGGCCGCTCTATTCCTCCCTTGTTATTCTTGAGTTTCCCATGATCCTATGGGAAATCTCACCCCAAATTCCCTCGGATGGACTTTATATCGCCCAATATATGCCAGTCCATCACTTCCGAGGGCCACACTGGCCACCAAACTGTAACAGGAGGGAGAAAAATGCAGGGTCAGACTGGGGATTGAACCCGGGACCTACCGCATAATAGGCGAGTGCTCTACCACTGAGCTACCCAGACCGCTACACAAGTATTGGAAGAATCTTGGGTATGAGTCCTAGTTTGACTTCTGTATTTTTCCCCTTTCCTGTAACAGAATCATATTTTTCCTATACCACAATAACATACATTCACTCTGAATTTTCCACATTTTAAAAAAAAAAATTAAAAATAGATTGTTTTTTAAAATCTATATTTATATATTTATGACTTGTAAAATTTATAAAATCAGAAAAGTGTCTCCTGTTGCCAATAGTGTCATTTTTTTTCTCTAAACACTTAAGATGAATAATTAACATTAGTGATAAATAATAATGAATAATTAACATTAGTGATAAATAATAATGAATAATTAACATTAGTAATAAATAATAAGTCAGAAATCTAAAAAGTAACATTTTCCCAGAAACACCAAACAGCACGAAAGATTGAAAGATTAATGATAGACAGTATGAAAATAAATGTAAGACACACTGTGTTATCTCATGTTAGGATAGTGTTGATTTCTAGGTCATGATGATGATTGATTTACAAACCTTTAAATTGTGTGGTCTACCATCAAACTTTTGTCACTGATAGAATGAAAGATGAAAGGAAGAAAAAAATGGTAAAATCTAGACAGACAACATTGATTACTTTGTAATTATGTGATATACTGTATATCAAAAATTTTGAAATTTATTATTCATAAGATCATAAGAGTTATCCCCCTTTCTTAATAATATTATTAATCTTTTAGTTTATGCTTATCAATTGAAAAAAAATATATATTTCACCCATCAAGCACAGATTATCAAGTAAGAAATGTAAATGAATCATATATACACACCTTTTTCATGTTCTTATGTCAGAGTTTTTGTTCCAGATAGACGTGTTATCATTAAATATGATCTGGTATTACAAATCAACATTACTGATGAGAAACATTCTGTATCCTGGAATCTTAGAAACACTTCACATTAGTTACTTAATAACTCCCAGGTGTAAACAATTCTCTTACACTTTATACACTGTACTTCACAACTTATCTTTTACAATATCTCTCTCTCCGTGTAACAAGGAATAAACACTTACAGAAGTTTTTTAAATATAAACTTCTAAAGCAATGACCTTTACTTCAAAAATTCCTCAGTTTTCTAGAAAAAGTTATATTTCTGACCTTAAAATTAATAAGTATGTCTCTCGGTGTTTCTGTCTGCATCTATAAAGTATGTCAAGTGTGACAAAGAAATTTAATAAAATGCAGCAAAATATACAAACTTATCCGATATCATTCACAGATGGTACCAAAATTATACTTAAAATACCAGTACTATCAAAAATTCTTTTGATGATAACAAAATTTCTCATATCCTGAGAAAAATTTGAAAAGAGGACAGAAACTTTCTTAAGAGTCAGTATTCCTTTGCACTTTGATTTAACATACATAACATGTTAAAAAATCTTAGCTGGATAAAAACTGATGATGATGATGATGATGAGAGTGTACCAGTAGTTTAAATAAACATAAATAGAACAGGTGCCTGTACTGGCAGACAAACATGTTACCAATATAGACCTAATTTCTACTGGATACAACACTCTGTGTGTGTGTGTGTGTGTGTGTGTGTGTGTGTGTGTGTGTGTGTGTGTGTTAACATTTATAATTTTAGATTTTTATACAAATAATCATGTACATGTAAAAGATTATTTCAATTAAAATTTTTAATTGAGATTTCATTACTGATATGTAGACAAAATTACAAAGTTGATACATATATAAAATAAGTTGTATTGTATAGTATTGTTATCCCAGTCCATATCACAGTGTTCAGTTATGGGCTAGTAGAGAAAACTTGAGTGTTTGTAGATAATCATCAATATAATGCTTTTAAAATCTCGCTATCAGTAAGTAAAACATTCACAAATTTTATTACATCAGACCAATCTTCTCCATATTAAGAAATGAATTACAAAATCACAAATTTTATCTACATAGTGAAAACACTTTTTTTATGTCAAAAATTATTCTAATTTTTAACTCTTTTTATTAATTAG
>CM056604.1:16190766-16204306 GCA_029721355.1 Tegillarca granosa
TTCCCATAATTTGTGATAGTTAGCCATGATTGTAAAACAAAAACAGCCAAAATCCCACACCAACAACTATATGTATTAAATAAATACAAATCTTAGCACATGATGGTTTACAAATATAAACAGTCTAGAGAAATCACCAAACTCAGAAAAAATTGAATTTCTAATATGTCCTTTTCACAGCTTATCAATAACTATTATATCAATTATCCAGAAATATTGTCAGTAGTCTTTTATATTGAAGGAATAACTGATAAATCAATGTACACACAAAAAATAGAATCCTGATGTCTTTTTACACAGAAACACACATTATTGTACACAAATTCCTGCCATTTCTATACTAACAATACTGGTATAATCAAACGACTTCATTACTTTTAATAGTCATTCCGTCTACAACCATTTAAGATTTTCACTTTGAAAAACCTTTATTCATCCTGAAAGCTCTTGTAGAAAGGAAACTGATTTTTCCTGAATGAAAACATTTAAGTGAGTCAGAAATGTAAATTTCATAGAAGATAAGAAATAAACATGTTAAACATGTCTATTTCATGATTATAGGTCCAATATTTTTTTTCTGCACTGGGAATGCGATAACTGTCTTCTAGTAGGTTGAGCAATTGAACAGCTGTGTGCTATTAGGCCTCTACAAAGATCAGCAGGGATGTGTAGTATTTATCAATATACACAACTCTAGACATAGTGAAATCAAGATGGTTTTATGTGAGTCATATGTGATATGTGAGATTCCTTGATATCTAACACTTTTCCCCTTTAACTCTTTATTTTGACAACAACATCAACATGGCCCACTCTAATTTGTGGCAGTAAAATTTCGTAATCTTTAGAAGGAATAAATTAATTTTTCCATTATCAAGGAAACAGGTACAAACAGTCTAATGTTTAATGTGTCTGTGCATAATTTCAAGTCTACCATGATAAAAAATTTAAAAAAAAATATATACTAGTATTTAAAAATAAAACCTTGATGTACACACTTTTTCAGAAAATGAAAGTTAAATTTTAAACAAGTATGCTAATAAAAACTATTTTCTGTGAAGTTTGACATTAATGCATTATGCTTATCTATTACAACAGGCTTTTGAAATAAATTTTTGTTTTACTAGTAATTTCTTTCCTTTTTTTCTTGCAGTTTTAATTGTGAGAGGAAACATGTGTTGGAATAAATTCCGGTTTTTGATTATGCAACTTCATGTAATTTTTTAAAATTTTTCTTGCATTTTATTACATCTTCTACACAATAATATCTTCTGTGTATTAAAGATATAATACAAATGTAAATAATATTTATTAATAAACAGACTTGACATATAATATCTTGAGAACAAAGAACTTAATAAAAAAAAAAAAAAGCTAAAATCCCATGGAACAAATATCAGTGGTTTTCACAGGTCCAGAAGCTTTACAGGGACAAAAAATATCACTAGTTCTTTGAGTAAAAACACACAACTAAAATATGTAAAGATCTAGACAAATTCTGGCAATACATTTACATCATAACTAGCCAAACACATGTACCACAACATTCATTTTATGTTATTATTCATGTATTTTTTTCATTTTTCACATAGTATGAACATTATAAAGAGTTTTAACTGTACTTGTGTATTGAATCATCTGTACATGTTAGTTTGACTTTGGGTTTCTTGTGATGTGATATGATGTAGTATTAACTTTATATGTAATTTCGGTGGGTGTCATAATGGTACCAGAAAGGAGAGTGGGCTGGGCATAAAGATGAAAAGCAAGTATATTTCCATGAGACTAAACCATCTGAAATATAAAGCAAAGTCTCTATCATGTAGGGACTGAATTCAGATAGTTCAAGATCCTCGTAATATTTATCCCTTATTGAAGCCTTTATAGAACAGAATTTAAAGCTGAGAAATGGATCCTTATCCTATTTCTTTTATATCTATCTGTCTATCTATCTATCTATCTATCTATCTATCTATCTATCTATCTATCTATCTATCTATCTATCTATCAATCTATCTATTTATTTATTTATTTATTTATCTATCTATCTATCTATCTACCGATCGATCAAATATCTATCTATATATATATATATAGATTGTGCAAATTAAAATTTAGTTTTATGGTGGGAATTTTATATTGCAAATTATAGCAAAATATGTCTTTAAGCTTGACACCCAAATGGGGTGTAAATGCTGAATGTTAATTAAGATTATTATCTTAATAATAAATACAAAAAAGGAAAGATATCACCAAATATCATGAAATCAGAAACAGCTGACATCTCTTAAAAGTAACAACAACATATAACGGTATGTCAATACCTGAGAATTTAATCTATTATAATAATATATCCTGAAGTGTATACCTCTTCCTGTGACAGGTCAACACAAAAGGTTCAACTGTAATGTTAAAAACATAATGTCCTATACAGATGGACATGAAATTACCAGAAAAATGTCAGTACAACTGCTAGATTATTATATATTGATTTTTTTTTTCAGACATAAATAATTTACTACATGTATTTCAAAATCCAATCTTGTCATCTTAAGTGTTATGTCATGTGCTACTTTTGAATATTTATGAAATAAAACAATTCAAAAGTAGCACATGACAATGTGCTACTTTTGAATTGTTTTATTTCATAAATATTCAAAAGTAGCACATGACAGTTAGCATGTATCTTAAACTGAAAAACATACAGGGATAGTTTCTGACTTTTTAAGAGGCATTTAAAATAAAAATATGCTTGACTTTCTGTTTTTTAAGATTCATAAGCAGGCAACTTTAAATGAGATTGAATAAAAATATCATTGTCATTATGCTTAATAGCTACCTCTTGTTCACAGATCCAAGTGTGAGAAAGTTTGTAGTTTAGGTTGCTAAGGTAAGTGGTTTTCTCTAGATGGCTCAGTTTTCCATCCCAGAACTGACCATTAGGATATAAATGAAATAATCTTGACTAAGGAATGAAACATCATTTTTCCACTCCCATCTAATTTAGTGTAGCTAAGCTGAATATGTATGAAACTAGAAACTCATTTTAATTTTAAACACAAAATCCCTAAATTCACAAACTAAATCCAAAAATTAACAAACTTGCTTTAAAGAACATGTAAGCGAGATGTCATCTATAAAAAAGAAATATTTTACATTATGCCTTAGTCAGAGGCCCTGTTTGAGATATGTCTGTCTATTATCGTCATTGATACAACTGTGGAGAGATATTTATTCTTTTAATATGCCAATACTACTGTATATGACTGGTGGTAAAATATCAGCAGACCTCTCCAGTGGGACATAAACATTGATGCAAGTTATTGATTTGATTAATGCAAGGTCTGTGTAAATATCACACAGCATAATTAAGTGCATAATAAAACACAGCAAAAATATCAAGAATATTGGCTATATATATATAGGGACCTACAGGCTTAGGGGTCCCAATAAAGAAAGTATTTTTATATAAAACAAGAGGCCCATTGTCCTTAACACTCACCTGAGGATATGTCCAAAACTGTTTGCAAAGTGCAATAGACAATATATTAAATACAGAAACTTTACAAGTTTTCTCAAGTTAAGAACTGCCACAAAACTTAATCAGAGATATACCCAGTCAAATTTCATTTATAAGTAGCTTATAGTATATACATGAAGTAACTGTAGTACAATGAATAATTTCCAAATCATTAACCAATTTCAGTATACTTATGCAGTTATGTCCTTGACTTTTGGACATATAAGACCTTGAACCATACATGATCATTTTTGCAATACCTACATATTCTAATATACATGTCTATGCATGAAATTAATAGCTTTCAAGATAATTAACAATTTTAGTATTCCTATGTTGATATGACCTTGAACCATATATCAAAATGATCATCATGTCAATACCTACAATATTCTAATATACATGCCTATACAAAAAGTTAATAGTTTTCAAGATAATTAGCAATTTAAGTCTTCTTTAGCAGCTGTGACCTTGAACTTTCAACATATGACCTAGTACCATATATCAAAATGATCACTGTCGCAATACCTACAATATTCTAATATACATGCCTGTACAAAAGTTAATAGTTTTCAAGATAATTAGCAATTTAAGTCTTCTTTTATAGCTGTGACCTTGACCTTGAAACATATATCAAAATGATTGTCATGTCAATACCTACAATATTCTAATATACATGCCTATACAAAAAATTAATAGTTTTCAAGATATAGTGACAAATATATGATTTTTAGCAATTTCCCCACTCAGTACCTTACAATTTCCCCATTTTTAGCCCCATGGCTACTATTTGTGCAAATCTGAAACTAGATGACCTAAGGATGTTATAAATGAAATAACTAAGCTATATCTCTTGTAGATTCAGAGAAGAAGATTTTAAAAGTTTTTTCCTATTTCTCAAGCTTAAAAATTTCTTATGTGGTTGTCATTACAAGTCCCGACAAGCCCTTGGCTCAGCCATCAGTCAGTGCCTCAGAGATCTACCTAAATCAGAATATCCTCGTCCATTTCAGACATGCATTCAGAGATCAAAATTATGTATTTCAAACCGTGAAGAATACTTTGAAGGGATGTTATGTTCATTTCACTATTTGAATGCTTTTTGTGATATCATACAATACACATAACATATCGAACAACCCTCATATTTCGCACTATATATGCAGATATATATAGGATGGTACAGTCTCAGGGGGCAAACTGTCATTTATGATTTTGACATTTGCAGAGTTTAAACTTTACACATAAATGAAAAACTGTATACCTAAAGTTACAAATGACTGGTTATTTGAAAACACTGAATTTTGTACAAAGGCAAATTTGCTTTCCACCATTGCCAGGAACCACAGGACAACAATGTTATATTTGTTTTATTTTTGTATTAGAATTTTTAATGATTTACAGTAATTTTTTCTTGTTTACAAAATATTCAATCTCATGCATTTGCTTAAAACATAATCTTGTATCAGACATCCTTGTATCAAATCAGTTATAAATAGATTTGAAAACAAAAGATAATCTTTCTATGCTTTGTGCAGGTGAGCTACAGATTAGGCCACAGTACAATCAAACATTAACATGTGATGACAATTTGTTTGAATATCCATTTTACATGGCATTTAATATCACAAAGCTACATACAAATGATTCAAAATGAAAAAATAGAATAATTATATATTTACAATTCTGCTAGGTTGATCCAAAAAGTTTCCATATTTTGTGACATTTTTTCTACAAAACTGTATCCAACAAGGAAGAAGCAACATGACCTAATTATTTAAATAGTATAAAAATACAATAATAAAACATAACATATAAATTTTAATGATTACTTCCTTCTTTGTAAATATGCTTTAAACTAGGGCAAACATGAAAGTTATATGTCAACCAATGAACATTCAGTATTAAAAATAAATAAATAAATAAATAAATAAATAAAATCATTTATAATGGATATATAATTCTGATTTAATTATGTAAACTTTATATCAACAAGTAAACAAGCATTTAAGTCAGCAAGATCATAATATATATATATATACTGGTAGTTATGATTTATAATAAAGTTTGGATCTCTAGGTAAGAATAAGGAAGAAAATTAATGTAAGTATTTCTGCAAGTACTAAATATACTACCTTAAAAAAAAAACAAAAAACAGTAAATCAATTAATAATCAAGCTGTAAAAACAAACTCTCCTTGCTCAAATAATGAAATAAAAATACAAACAAAAATATTGGTTGTATTTTTCCAAGGACTAGACATCTTAAAAAAAAATTTTAAATGAATTTTAACAGTATTTTTTGTTTTGAAAATTAATAAAAAATAAAAGACTTATGAACTTTAAGTCACAATGTTCTAGGAGAAACTCAGAGATGACAAAATGCAACTTGTAATGATAATATTTGATATTAAAATATAACATAAAATTGGGAATGACATCACTTTGTTAATAAACTGCATATTAAGAATAAATATTAAAACTTTCAAGAAATACTTTAGACCAATACCAGTCCCTTGGTTATTGATTAAATAACTTAATTTACCACAATTTACCCAGAGACTCAACTTTTTATGATTTTTGATGGGGCTGAAATTTTTCTCTAGAAGTGATTGTCATAAAATGGCAATAAAAATTTAGATAAACAAATCAGTAATGATAGGGTTATAAAGTGGCCTAAATAGCATATAAAAGAAATAGTAACAAGAGGGTCATTAAGATCCTAAATGCTCATCTGAAAATAATTTGTATCTGGCTTGAGTGGGGCATACAGTATTAGCAAGTATTTATTCTAGCTATGATCTGACCTAGTGTCTCAGCTTTTTCTTGACCTGACATGACCCTTATACATGACCTAGCTTGTTCTCAAAAATGTTTCAACAAGACTGGATTATAATTGTGGCTTTTAACACATTAACATGAATTTTTAAGGCATAATGCCATTTAACCCCGTGACCTACATTTTGACCCAACATGGCCCATGATACATGAACGTCTGACAAAATTTGTGTTTACCATGTACACACAATGTACCAAAAATAGCTCACAATCTGCACTTTGTTTTTAGTATGTTTTCACTTCCTTTGACAAAATTCTAACTTTAGTATTAAAATTTCCTGTTTTAAATAATATCCATTAAAATTCAATACCCAAATAAGTTTAGAGCAAATTAAGACATTTCAAAAATCAAAGTATACTACTAAAATAAACATCTTAAAAACAACCATCGTGCTAAACATTATAAAAAGACCTGCTGTTAAAACAAGTTTTATTTACATCTTAATAAATTCAAGCTTTCCTTTTTAAAATACAGGTTTTGTAACAAACTTATCTTGGAACCACAAAAAAGACATATTATCTCTTTGGGAAAAAGTGTCAAAATTTTTTTTAAATTTTTCTAAACCACTACCAGCAATTTAGAACAAATATTTGACATTGCTGAAATAAAAGAAACATGAAAGTGAATATTTTATACTATTTAATGTAAAATACACATTACATCTACATAAAACAAGTAGAAAGTCTACTGAGTTTTTGACATATTAATTGTATAGGAATCCTAACAAAGTAGTAAGTGGCAAAATTACTTGGTCAAACATGAGGTGTCAATCTCTTCTCTCCATTAAACTGGTTGTCTAGACTTGTAGAAAATTGTAAGAAAGATGTTTACAAAACCTTCATTCTGTGGGAGACAAATCACAAAGCATGGATAGCATGGATAGCTGGTTAGTTATATATTACATGTCTGTGAATCAATAAGGATATGGTTTATAAAAAAACTCATTTACACTTTCTGAATAGGAGGGGATGAAGCTAATTAATGGACATTATAGCTCAGGTCTATTTCAAATTGAACATCCACAAAGACCATGGTTCATTTACAGTTATGTGATATGTAGCAGTAAAATGTTTAGGATTCAAATCTACAAATCTGAAAATGTTTTAAATGTTTCTAACATAATGCTCATGAATCTTAACCACTTTGTCAATGCATTTACATCATTATATCATCAAAAATAACAAAGTAACTTCTTCACTACATGAAGGGGTCTTAAGTACAGACTTACAAATCACAGTATCTGTCAATGCCTAGGTTTAAATCTGATTTAGATAAATCATAGTGTGGGACAGTTTCTCAAAAGTCAGTGGTTTCCTTGAGTCAGACTAAAGCAGTTTTTGAGAGACAAATACAATGTTAAGCTCCATCAAAAACATCACTAAGATGGATGGTTATTTTCCAACTAAATTTGGTGCACAACACATTGTCTCATGTAAGTTTAAATATGTGGCAAGTTTAATACAAATCCATCCATAGATATGGTGAATAAGTCAGTATTTTTGAGCACTCAGTTCTGTGTAGAGAGGAACTGTGAATTGTAAGTCAGTACAAGTACTTTAAACCACTCAAGGATGAGGTACTATAAATTAATACATGTAGTCAGTACTTTAATTCACTCAGGGAAGTGTGAGATGTGTACTGTGAATTGCAAGTCATTACTTTGGACCACTCAGTGCTATGTGAGAGGTACTTGAATTGTAAGTCAGTACTGTTGACCACTTTGGGATGTATGAGATGTACTGTGAATTGTAAGTCAGTACTGTTGACCACTTTGGGATGTGTGAGAGGTACTGTGAATTGTAAGTCAGTACTGTTGACCACTTTGGGATGTATGAGATGTACTGTGAATTGTAAGTCAGTACTGTTGACCACTTTGGGATGTGTGAGAGGTACTGTGAATTGTAAGTCAGTACTGTTGACCACTTTGGGATGTATGAGATGTACTGTGAATTGTAAGTCAGTACTGTTGACCACTTTGGGATGTGTGAGAGGTACTGTGAATAAAATCAAATCTGTTTGCTTTCAACAAAACATTTATGTCAGTTGGATACATGTCTAGACAAAGATTCATTACATAAATAATTACTTCAAACTAGAACCTTCAGTTAGAAACATCTATAAATTATGTCAACCAAATAACATCAGTTTCTAATTTTTTTTTGTGATTTTTTTTCCTCAGAAAAAATGAGCTTCAGCAACACTTTTAATTGATAAATTTGTTGTTGTTGCATAATCTTACAGCCTTTCCGCAGCTTTGACACACACACACACACACACACTTTACAAACAAACACCAAAACAGAATCCAGACAATTTTTTTCATAAATGCAATAAACATTCTCAGAGTTATAGTTAGACTTAACTTGTACATATCACATTTATTGAAACAAACTTTAATTAATAAGTACATAGCATTAGAAAAAATCAATGCTAGTAATTAAAAAAGAAGGAAAGTTGATATAAATGTGTTATGTAAGAAATAAAGGCAAACTAACCTTTACATAGTGACTTACTGGGAGGTCTATATTGTTTTTTTTGTTTACAATTAACCATACAGTATCACCAAACAGTATCACCAGACTGTAGTATCACCATACAGTATCACCAGACAGTATCACCATACAGTATCACCAGACTGTAGTATCACCAGACTGTAGTATCACCAAACAGTATCACCAGACAGTATTACAAGACTGTAATATCACTAGAGTGTAGTATCACCAGACTGTAGTATCACCAGACTGTAGTATCACCAAACAGTATCACCAGACAGTATTACAAGACTGTAATATCACTTGAGTGTAGTATCACCAGACTGTAGTATCACCAGACTGTAGTATCACCAAACAGTATCACCAGACAGTATTACAAGACTGTAATATCACTAGAGTGTAGTATCACCAGACTGTAGTATCACCAGACAGAATCACTAACTGTAGTATCACAAGAATGAAGTATCACCAGACTGTTGTATCACCAGATTGTAGTATCCCAAGAATGTAGTAACACCAGACTGTATCACTAAACAGTATCACCAGACAGTATTACAAGACTGTAATATCACTAGAGTGTAGTATTACAAGACTGTAATATCACTAGACTGTAGTATCACCAAACAGTATCACCAGACAGTATTACAAGACTGCAATATCACCAGACTGTAGTATCACCAGACTGTAGTATCACCAAACAGTATCACCAGACAGTATTACAAGACTGTAATATCACTAGAGTGTAGTATCACCAGACTGTAGTATCACCAGACTGTAGTATCACCAAACAGTATCACCAGACAGTATTACAAGACTGTAATATCACTTGAGTGTAGTATCACCAGACTGTAGTATCACCAGACTGTAGTATCACCAAACAGTATCACCAGACAGTATTACAAGACTGTAATATCACTAGAGTGTAGTATCACCAGACTGTAGTATCACCAGACAGAATCACTAACTGTAGTATCACAAGAATGAAGTATCACCAGACTGTTGTATCACCAGATTGTAGTATCCCAAGAATGTAGTAACACCAGACTGTATCACTAAACAGTATCACCAGACAGTATTACAAGACTGTAATATCACTAGAGTGTAGTATTACAAGACTGTAATATCACTAGACTGTAGTATCACCAAACAGTATCACCAGACAGTATTACAAGACTGCAATATCACTAGAGTGTAGTATCACCAGACTGTAGTATCACCAAACAGTATCACCAGACAGTATTACAAGACTGTAATATCACTAGAGTGTAGTATCACCAGACAGTATCACTAACTGTAGTATCACAAGAATGAAGTATCACCAGACTGTTGTATCACCAGATTGTAGTATCCCAAGAATGTAGTAACACCAGACTGTATCACTAGACAGTATCACCAGACTGTAGTATCACTATAGTGTAGTATCACCAGTCAGAATAACCAGACTGTAGTATCACCAGACAGTATCACCAGACTGTGGTATCACCAGAATATTGTACCACCAGACTGTATCACCAGACAGTATCACCAGACTGTATTTCCAGACATTATCACCAGACTAGTATCACCAGACAGTATCACTAGACTGTATTACCAGACAGTATCACCAGACCATATTACCAGAGGGTATCACCAGACTAGTATCACCAGACTGTAGTATCAGCAGACAGTATCCCCAGACTGTAGTATCAGCAGACAGTATCCCCAGACTGTAGTATCAGCAGACAGTACTTTCAGACAGTATCACCAGACTGTAGTATCACCAGACAGTATCACCAGACTGTAGTACAAATGTATCACCAGACAGTATCCTGATCACCATGTGATATGGTTAAGATAAAACTTTTCCAACCTGCTATTACAAAACAAACTTTGATCTATTTCTTTGTTTTCTTTTTTTTTTTTTTTTTTTTTTTTTTTGTGTTTATAAGCTTTGACCAGTGGTGGCAATAAAATCACAGTTCTACAGTATATATACATCAAGTGATGCCCAAGCTATGACTTTATGGCCATTATCTCATCATCAAAGGCATGATAGTTTGTGACTTTAATTTGAATATTGTGTAACATTAAAATAGCCTTACATTCAGTAAAGATGACTTATACATGTACAACTTTTCATTTACAAGAACCTTGATTTTACCTTAACCTTATCTGCATATTATTTTTGTACATTGTATTTTCAAAATGTTTTCAAATTACTGTCTATTCAAAATTTTTCAACTTCTTACAAAAAATAAGAAATCTATCCAAATAATGTTACTAAATACAACAGGTCTCTTATCTATGTTATTTGTAGTGAACTTTGTCATAGTCACAAACATAACTATTTCACAGGCAAATCATGATATGAATATCCAAAAGATCTTCTGGGGAAAAGGAGAATAACGACCAGTCATCCATATTTGGCAAGTGAACCCACAACTGACTTTCTAACACTGAGTAAGATAGAAACTTAGATTGTGAGAGAGACTTGATCCATAAGTGCATGCTTCAGACCACTTGGCCACTGATCCCCCTGGAAGATATTTGGAGTACACAGCTATAGAAATACAGAAAAAAATTAACAGATTAATCCATAACTTGTTAAAAAATATGTCACCAGTTTTTGTTTCAATCAACAAGTTTTCAAGGAACTGATGAGTGTAAACTCTACTAGTCACAATAAAGCATTAAAGACAAGAAACAGATCAGAAATATTGCAAAAGTATGTGTACAATGTGGACTTGCAATGTGAATATATTTGTTATTGCAATATTTATGAAAAGAAAAAATTGATTTTGATGGAATACTGATATAGCAATATGTTTAATGCTTACTAACCACCGACTGCAATGGGCCAAATTATAATTTTATGACTGCAGACAAAGATCTTTTGATAAACATTTCCCCTGAAATATTAGTGTCAAATAAAATAAAGCATAAAAATCTAATATAAATAAATCATTTGTCTAAAACTGCAAGATAAACATGCCTTTGTAGAGAATGATAAATGATAAGACAATAATAATTTGATGTGGAAGCACTTTCCAATACTAAAACTTTATAATATATCAGTTACCATTTTATAAGTTATGCATTATGTTGGCTTTTTTCTTGGAAATTTGAACATTTACTAGCAGCTAAATCATGCTATAACCAAGCATTTCAATAATAAATAAAGGCTTAGTCACATGTTCTGTTACTATAGGTCTTATCCAAGTTGTTAAAAACTCTGTTCATTAAACCAGTTGGTTAGTGAAAAATTATGTCTTCATAACAATCATAACCTTATTAAAATTGATCTTGAAAATTTAGTGCTTAACATCTTTTTATCAATAAGAAGAAAAATTACTGTATGTATTATTGATAATTTGAGCTGTCACTAATCATTTAAATAACTGATTCTAGATTGGCTAACATTTCTGGTTCATTAGCAAAACTATTGGTTCCTTCTTGATATTGGGACCTCTGTGGGGGTGTGATCTAAAGCACACACTTATGGATCACAGCACCTCTCACCACATAGGTTCAAATCATACTCTGACAGATCCTTGAATGAAAAAAAATTGCCAGTTTTCTTGCTAAAGGTAGGTGGTTTTCTCCCAGCAGATCTAATACTTATTGATATTGACAAGATTAAAAGTTTCTTAAATGTTTTTATTTTTAGGCTGCTGGCTGCAATACACACTAAATGGTTAGAGTCCTACAAAAGTATTTTAACAACAGAAAATGGTCCAGTTCCCATTTAATTCATAGTTAAATTTGGAATGGCAATGGGAACCAGTGTCAAAGAAAAGGCACTGACCTTCAGAAAAGACAGACAAACTTTTTGGCACTAGAATTACTTTACTCTAGCTGGCAATGCATGGATAAACCTTAGTTTAGAAATGAATGCATGAAAAACAATTAATTTCTCTTGGTTTGGCAGATATAATGTAGTAGATACATTTATTTTATCAAAAACCATATTATTATTGAAGTACATGTATTATATAACATACAAAAAATCTATATCTACAATCTGATGACTGACTGAATGATTATATGATATAGTAATATGTAATGTCTTGTCTTACAGAAAGTTCTATTTTGAAACTCTGCCAAAATATGATTATAAGTGGATTTAATGCAAAATTGTTTACAAGAGACTAATACCCAGTAAACTCCATGATTGAAAATCAAAATAGAACTATTGGTCAAGAGCATATTAGAAACTGTAAATAAATGGACAATATGTTAGTAGATTGTACAGATATGGGACTGTTATATCTAGGTCTTGATAGGAATATTCAAATAGCAGTTATAATGCACCTACGCAGAGTCTGCATATCTACATGTATTGAATATGGATTGCCTGAAGCAAACTAAAAAATTTAACTAAGGCCATTACAACTAAACTTACAAAAAATTTCTATACCAAAATCAAAAATATTAAGGTACACAACAAAGCAAAATGGTCAACTTGGTAACAATGGTAGGTCTGTATCAGATATAGTTACTTGTTGGAATGAATCAACAAACTGAGTGGTTACAGCAATTACCGTAAATCCCCGCATATAAGACGGGGTTTTTTACCTTAAAATTTATTTTTTGAGAAGGGGGGTTCGTCTTATAAGACGGTAAACAACTGAGGGGTTGAATTCTTGAGAAATTGTCCACACACGATCGTAATGTCCGCCATCTTTGTTCTTGTATATTGCAGTTTCATAAT